>LUCH01002855.1:18804-34546 GCA_013368495.1 Paragonimus heterotremus
GTCGGACTTGGGCACTGTCATCTAAGTTTACTACGTCCTCCTTGAATATGTCCTCATAACGCCTGAACCAAGCTTCGAACGTGATTCCGCTGTCCAGTTGATAGTTAAATTCGGTTATGCAGTTGGCCAATGATTCTGTTGTGGACACTGTGGTTGCACCTTCTGAACTATGTTGAACTGTCATTTCATGTGCCACGACATCAGTCAACTGCAACTGAGTAGCCTCATACAGTTCGTGCTGTTACTTAAGAAGCTTCTGAACTTCCTCAAGTGATAACGACATGATGAGAATGATCTGCAACTGTCCGTCGCCAAATGTTATAACCCGACTAGCCGTGCGAAATCAGAACACGAGACTCGACAGCGTACACTGGATTTCTGCCACTCAGTGGGTGACCAAAACGTATGTCACATGTTACCTATCGACATGACCAGTCTGACAAACAACCAATCAGAAAGCAGAAATTAATGACAGAAACACCATGCATGGTGTTTCTGTCGCCGGTTCGAGTCCAGACGAAGTCCAGATTTTTCACAAAGGGATCTCTTTTAAATTACCAAATCTGCCAAACTACTTATCAGTAATTCAGTGTCTTCAACTGTTTACCGGCCTAGCTTACGTAAAATTAGGTAGTCTTGGGAAGGAATTGAGTATATTACGCTTTGATTGATTCTTTGATTTGTCAAAGCTTCTTCGAAGACTGTTTGTTGGTTTGTGAGCAATTTTGACTTCACGTTTTCCAATAATGAGCTCACAGATTCCGGATATGCAAAGCAGGTGGATGACCATGTCTCTTTTGTACGTAGAAATAACAATCATTCGGGTTCTGATGCACGCGACTATGAATGGACTGGGCTAGCCGTTTGACGTGAATAACTCACAGAGATGTTCTCTTTCAATCTTCTGTAGTTCATGCGTACTGCTGTTGATCTAAGAACACGGATGACACAAGGGTTGTTTATTCGACAAAGTAATACATGGGTTAAGCATTTAAACATAACCAGACACAAAACCACTCATCTGCAAGCGGTACTCGGCCTCAGACAGTCTCGGCTGCCACAGACGTCAATGCTCAGTTCCATTAAGTAGCAGGGACCATTATGGGTGATGCTGCACTTTGATGATCTTTCCTGCATTTATCCTGTGGCTTGTACGATGTCAAAATATATGCTCTGGTTCTACTACTGAATAGTCGCGGTATGAATAGTATAATACGATCGCACATCTTCACTACACTGCAGTGGATGTCTACTCGATGAAATAGGGTTCGTACACAACTTTTCGTGTGTGATCGGGTGGTTGCTATTGTACGACAGTAAAATGTCGATGGTTGTTACTTTGCGATGCACGGTCGTCTGTATGGTTCCATCAGATTGTCTCAGTAATAGTACATCCAAGAATAGCACTGATGCGTTGATTTCTAATTTCTTGGTGAATTGAAGTTCCACTTATTAACATCGTGGGATCTGTCAATCTCCGCACGTTCAACGATTGTAAGCCTGCCATCCACATATCTCAGTTTCAATGATGGACGATACCTCTAGAACGCCGTTTTTCCAAAGATTTTCACGATCAGCAAGCGGTCCTGCTGGCGGTGATCCCACTGATGCTGCTTATTGTTGATATATTGTATCTTCAGGTTGTAAAAGGGGTTTCTTTGCAAAGTTGTGCTAGATCCACGACGTTGGTTATAGAAAGTTCGGTGTGTTTTTGTCACTGCACATTATACAGCAACGTGTTGACCAGTGTGTTTAACGCCAGTTTGTCCGGGATACAATTGAGCAGCGCGTGAGCGTTGAAGGATACAATTATTTCTTCTTTTAACTTCAAGCCCCGCATCTTGTTGAGAAGGTCGGGGGCACTGCGTATATGAGGGACTATTTTGGAGGTATCGTTTAACTTAGCTTGCAGAGGAATCATGCTACCTTATAGGTTGGAACTCCCCTGGTTGAAACGATCGTCCTCAAGAGTGTATTGTTTTGTAAATTATAGACAGTCCGTAAAATCTCGGACTGGGATGCTCAATGGGTCCGAGTTCACTCAAAATATTCCTACTAAATTTCTATTTTTTGAAGATCACTAACCTTCTGTCTAGTTTATACATTAAGTTTTTGATTGGATCTTGCTTCCCCTTTAGTTTAATATAGACGATTGAATAGTTGAGCAAGTTTTAAGCGTCTAACACATGGTCGCATCTGTCTAATAAAACTATAGCGCTATCCTTGTCAGCATTTTTTTCATCGTTTACTAGCGAATTCAGAACTGATTTCTCTTCAGTACTGTTTTTTTTTGCTTGGTGTTTACGCTCTGGTCTTTGATTTCCTAGCTTGCTGGCAGTTGTCGTCATCTAATAGATGTCTCTCTACTTCGGCTTCAGATGATTTGACGAAATCGTTAATCGAATCCTCCTTGGTTTTAAAACTAGGTCTCTTTAGAATGACTGTTCTCTTGTCATTTGTCAGTTAGTGACTGGACAATTTATGCATACGCTCAGTTGTGGATTGTGTTGGACCATATGTCTGTTCAAACTTCGAGTTCAACTTCATCCGTTTATTGCAATGATTATGGCTCGTTGTGGTTGCTACTGCATCCCGTGGTTTGGGGATAGTTATGTGCGTGCAGTTCGTTGCTTACATTCAATTAGGATCAAAGCGAAATCCAACATGATGTTGAATTATATTATCGGTGAAGACTTACACCACGGAATCTGTTCTAGATGGTGTGGCTTTTCAACAAGAATTGCTGACAGAGAACAGATTCTTCAAACCTCTTAGCAACAAATGACGCGAGGTCACACTCAACAAATAAAACAATGTTCCATTTGCCTCTCAGTCGAAGAACATTCAATGTCTGAAGTGAGGTAAACCTAAATGAAGAGCACTCGCAGCAAATCGGTTAGCAGCCTAATATTAGGTGAGTCTGAGCTTGACAACTTCCGCTGTTATAACTCGAATGTAAACTGTCAAGTTTTTTAACAGCGTTGTGTGCTCTCATTCCGAGAGTCACATGAGAGCCACAATACACAGCATTTGAGCGAGTGATTAGATGGACATCATCATACGCGGATGAACAGTGTTGTGAGCAAAATAGTTTCAAGCGCAACTGCTGTCTACTGAAACGACCTCAGTCATTTCGTTCCTAAGAAAAGGAAAGTCGTCAGCTAATTACCATAAATCGATTAGGGATGGGGAGATTCCGAATTCTGATCGTTGTGGTGGTCAATAGGCACCAAATGGAAACAACCTCTTGTGAGCAACCACCAAGTAAACGCAATCACGGTGGAATTACTAGAATCCATACAAGCTGCAAGTACTTATCAACTCACTCTGGCATTATTTTTTAATAATTATCTTGTTACAAATAGCCTGATGAGTGAACCGTGAAAACAGATCTTGTTCGAAGTTTTGTTTCATTTACAATTCTACAATCTTTACTCGCAAAATTCTACACTGAAAGAATGATAGTTGACTGAAGAGGTTGAAAACTGTCTTTTATCCTTTCGACAAGTTAACAACAACAAAAAATGAAATATGAAAGAAAGTTAGATGGTCCTGAAGGTGGATGACATACCGCTTTTATCTACTGGACTAGAGTCGGCTCGGAATTGCAGCACAGTCAGATTTTCTACCGCTTCACTTGAATTAGGACAGTAAAGAGCGGATTGCTTGCTCAGTTGTCCGGCATCTTCGGTTGCAGAAACCGCAGAACTGTTCTGACCAACTGGGAGTAACGGAGTAACGACTTCGACATCGGATTTCACACATTTATCTTTTCTAGTGATAAGGTACGCATTGATTGTGTGGTATGCCGAGTGTGCAGTCACTTTTTCTTCTTCTGCAGTTACACCCGTAGAGGACCCGATGGAAGTTGCTTTTGTTGTCGTCGACCGAAATTTGGGTGAGACCTCTAACCACAAAACAGCAAATTCGTGGAACAGAAGTAGAGAGTCCAAGTCTGTTCGCATTATGTACCAGTCACCCATATTGTACGCCTGTTGTTGACCGAGCTCATAAATGCATTGAAACGAAGAAGTCTTGAAAAAAACATAAACCATACCTGACTGATGACATCAACTAGCACACCATTTGAACATAACGTGAATTCAAACAAATTATTCACAGTAGATCGCATGCTCAAAAAGGTCCATTCAGAACGATATTGTAACAAAGTGAGAGCAGACTACGGTAACTGCTACTAATACTTACTTATACATTGTAGTATTCTGATAGGCAGTCTATGGAACTGACAACAGCTATCCGAAATTCAACACAACCGTCACTCAGTAACGTTTGCGATATAAGGTGCTACCAATAGAACGAATGACAAATAGACATTATGCAATGATAAATTCGCAACTCATATACATCACACCTCAAGAATGAGCCACGGAGTTTAAGGTACTACTGCATGCCTATTAAAACTACGTAACAATCAATATGACCACACCACGTGGATGAGCATCTTTGAGTTCTGCCCTGTAGATGTGTGCAGTACGCAATATATCTAACAAACTGTTCTTGATTGTCTTTTGGAGACAATGCCAGTTGTAAACTTTTGACATGCGCACTAACAGTGTGCTTCATTCGGTCTAAGTCATCAGGTATATTGTGAGTTCAGATAAGACAGGTTAGACTTATGAGATTCAGGTAATCATACAGACAATCAAGCGCACAGGATATGTCTACGAATTCAACCAATGGTTAAAACATGTATACAGCGTGAGAACCTGCGTCCATGGGAATAGCATGGAGTTCACTGGTATTAATATTCTACACTATTGTGCACATACTTACTGGGCACGTACGCTTGTCAGACAGAACATACCCTTTCTAATTTACAGGAGAAACAGGAAATAAGAACAAAGGATCTAAATAACTAATCGGTAATACTGTCCCCAGCGTGGCCAGCTCGCCAAACGCGCTCACACTACCTTAGTCCACGCAAGACTGGAAATTTAGGTCGCAGGTGCCTTCTACGACGAGTGTGTGTTGTCTACATCATAAGCACCTGACCACTTGCACCCCTTATACATAGTTACCTATCCCAATGACGTACAGTGAAACAAAATCAACTAAGCGCTATTTTGAGAAGGCCAGTCTGTCACCGATGACTGGATTGGGCGAACACGTTCTAAAACTATATCATAAAGAGTTAGGAATTATCAGCGCAGGTTTGTTCAAGCAAAGTTTAAATTTAGTTTCATCCATCACCAATCACTTACTGGAAGCCGGATATAGTGTCTTCGAGGCATTTAGTGGGATGAAACTTACAGTTTCAGGAAACGTTATTACCTAAGAACATCAGTTCTCTTCCCCGAGTTAAAACAAGATGGATATGACAATATTCTGACTGATCGCATTCACATATTCGTGATAGTTTAACCCAAATATCCCACATTTATTGGTACACTGTGGTGCTCCTAAACTTCGTTGACTGTACGCCGCGTTTGTTGTATTCAGTGCGTTAAAAATTTTACGTGAGTTCTTGCTGAATAGATTGAGAATAACATAACGTTACGAGCAAGTTGTAATACTGTACGTTTCAACCACCTCGGGTGGCCTTCCTCAGGAGTGTTGCAATTGAACTCCCACGCCCTTGTTAATGTGAGTTCAATTACAACACTCCTGAGGAAGGCCACCCGAGGTGGTTGGAACGTACAGTATTACAACTTGCTCTTAACGTTGTGTTATTCTCAATCCATTTATCATTAACATGTTAAACACGACGCCCAAACTGTTTGACTTCATTCGTGCTAAATTTGGCGCGGATATCCTATTACGTGAGTTCACTTCACATTACTTGGGTCACGTGAGTTCGGCGTTAACAATTTTGATTGGCCCGCCTGGACAGTTCAATTCCAAGCACAGTAACTCACCGCCCAATTCATTATTATTTCTTTGCGTGTATGAGACGTCTGAATCGAAACCCTGTATCATCTGAAAGTCAAAATGTGTGATAGGATATCGAACGGATACGTCACTCAAACACAATGAGACAGAAAGCAGAGAAATTTCATTTTGTCCTCAAAAAGTGCTTGTTTCTGTCATTGGTAAATTTAGGTCTGCCACATCTACGTGGACGTTTGTGACTGTCATGCTTTTCGAAACGTGCTACTCAGAGGCGCATAGTTTTCTTGTCAACATTATGTCAATTTTAAATTTAACTTCGTCTATGTTCTGCACGGCACATACCAGCAGATTGTTAGAGCTGAATGAGTCCGGTCACCATCGTTATGCAGACTTCTCCTGATCGTGTTGAACACGTAGGCGTCACGGAAGTTGAGTGCCTGCGAAATTAATCATTTCAGGATAAGCGTGGTCGTCTGACGATGTCAGTCTGACTGAGGAAGATGAACAATCTCATTTGTCATCTACATTACTCTTCCCTGCTGCTTGTTTGATCTGCGTGTACAAACGGTCATAAAACACTGTTCGACACGACTGCAAGTAGATTGTATCACACATAAATACATTTCTGTCTTTGAGTTAGACCCATCGTTACTGTGGTTCGGTCTTCCATGGATCGAGTTAGTAACAACTGAAGTAAAAGACAGTGAGTATGACTGTTCAGGCCTGGATCGTTCCTTGGCTGTGTATTACATCACATGATAAAGGTCAACTGTATGTGTGACTGGAGAGACTATAATTTTACTACAATGATGGAAAAAAGTTAACAGTTTGAAATGAATAAGACGGAGCTAATAGTCTTACAAAAGCGGACAGGCCACATGCTTCGGCACAGTCCTAAAGTATTATCTGCAAGCATTATGAATGAGGGCCGGTAACAAAAGTGAGCAGGCATTATCTGTTAACCATACCTAGTGAGGCGGTTGTGACTTTAATAAATGGCAACTGTACAAGATTCAACCTGTCCTACTTACCTCGGTCAATCGCACTGAACATTACGCAGAGTGGCCGACACAGCATTGGCACAAGAGATAAGTTGCCCAGCAGTCGTACTGCTATTAATTCTGTTAGCAATGACGAATTCGGAACCTTCCCGGTTAGAAGTCAAAAAGATGAAATAGTGCGCATACAACCAGCCTTCATTCATTCATTCGTTCACTACCGCTGTGGACCCAACCAAAAGGTGCTGTGACTGAGCCTGCCGCTTAGCATAACAGTGACGAGGAATAACTTAGATTATCCCTTGGGACTGAAATAAGAAAAATGACAACGATATCCAAACAGTAGCAGTATACCCCCTCAGTACCCAAAGCATGTGAATTAAAGCCGACCACTAAAACACTTTTTCTAAGGAGTCGGAGATTATACGGATTATCACGGATTACCACACTGTGAAGCCGCATCCCATCTGTGCTAGAGGTTTGCAACCATAAAGCATTCATCACTAGCTACATTTGCACAAAACAAAGCATTGTCTCTCATTGTGCTTTCAACAACCTGATCCAGTTAACTAGTCAACTTTCACACAGAAAGGACAGACAAGATTATAGAAAACGTCGTGAATAGAAGCACAAGAGAAAAACGAACAAACAGTACTTACCGTTTCCTCAGGTTCCAAGGGAATGATCTGAAAATTACATGGTTACAAGGAAACAACGACACATAAGTACTTCGGTAAGAATAACTTCAATTTCGGGGAAATTGTTCATCAGTGAAAACATCGTTTGCTATTTAACTTTGATAAGCGTATTAATAGGGGCTGTCAGTAATGGATTTTTTATTAATCAAGCCTGATCACTATTCGGAATACTTTCAAGGCTGCAGTTGCTGATTAAAAGGGAACCCGACTAGTACTTAAGTTAAGTCGATGGACAGGAAGCAGCTTCAAATAAATATATGACCACAAGAATAACCTGTCACGAGTAGCGACCTGGCTAGCGAAGGAAAGGACATAAACCACAGCAAAAATCAATGAACACAATCACAAACTTATCAAAGTGCCAATTACCCAAATCCCATAAAGTGACACTCAGAATTACCAGTGTAACATAAGTGCCTGCTATCAGTGAATCACAGTATGAGCTACTGCACAAGATGATTATCTCGTGTCGAAGGTTTTTGATTCGAGCTGTCACTTACATGTTAGAGGCAGAAGATGGTTTGCATTTTCAAAACGTTCAAGAGCCTCATCTTTTATCAAACACAGTCAGTCACAAGCATGAACTCTAACCAAGATATCAAGCCTTGAATAGATCCGAAGCCACAGTTAATCATAACAACGATCTGGGAAATGTTTCCGTACAGACAGTAGACATATCTCTTCTTTTCCTTTGGTCCTAGACTATACAGCCCGATTTACTTTGGGTGTCAGCCTTAGTAAATGCATGTTACCACAAACGTGCGACTCTGAACTTCATTGTCCTCTTCCGAATGATAGACGGAGATCCATACAGTAAGGTTACAGGTCATCGGTTCAAGCGTTTGAAAACGAGGCTCTACACAGTGTTGTCAGTCACTGCTTTTACCAAATTAACCAGCTTTTGGTACAGTTTGAATTTAAAGACTGTAAGATGTAAAGTGGGTACGCATAAACTTATGAGTACCGAAATTTACTCGGACAGTTGCCATTCAGATTGTTCGCATTCTGTGTTACGCAAACATTCATTAAGGAACCGCAACGAACGTCGAAGTGATTCGACTGGTTAGATAAACTTATTATGGAATAAGATTGGCGACACCAGTAAAACAGCATTAACACCGAAACGTTCGCAAGTGCAGTGGGACAAAATAAGTGGTTTCGAACGGAGAGCATCACTGACTAACCAGAAGTTCAGTACGAATAGCTCTAGCCCCTACTGCGGCAAAGATGTGCACTACCGACGAGCTCTGATGAGAGCAAAACTCGAGTCCAGTGCTTCTTTTCGAAAGGGGCCGACTGGAAAGTCTATGGGAGTGTGATGGCTGCGATCAGTTATGGATGATTTTCAATTTACACGACTAAGTATCTATCAAACACCAGCATTATAAACGGTTCTATGTTAATTGTGACTGCAAAGCACCGGGTGAGTTGTCGTTGTCTTCTGAAACGACGACACAAACAGTTCGAATCAGTGAACCTGTAAGTGACTAACCCTACAAGACGATGCGAACACAAACAGTCAGCTCAAAGTAAAGTCGTCGAATAGCTGAGTGTATGAAATCCCGACTCAGACTCAGCACTAGCACCAAAGTGACGTGCACACGAAATGTATACTGTTATCCAGAATTAGTAAATCCCCTGAGTGGTCTTCCACAGTCAGCGGTCCGTCCACTAGATTCAAAGATTCCATCGATCTATTTTTTCACTTGGTTTCTCTACACGGATGGGAGTGATAAAATCAGTCGGTCATTGCACAATGGTTCCAGCCGTCATTAACCTTGCAACCCATATTGGTAGAAGAGATTGCCTTTACAGACGAGGTTGATTTTGTCGTTAACAGTGACGCAAATATAAAACTAGATTTAGTCACCTCAAGAAAATCCACGCATAATAAAGGAGTCTCACCACTGCTCCGTTATAAAAGTTTTTTTTTGGATTCGAAATTTCTAACACCAAACTTTTGAAGTCACACTTTTTCAAAGGTTTGATCAATGCTGCAACGTATATGGAGATCCTTTCTCTCTGCATCAATACCTTAAAACCTTGGTTCTCGAACGGCTAGGTTGGGTCTATTTTCAGCAGAATGGTGTTTCTGCTCATTGTGGAAAATCTGTTTGGTCATTGTTGAATTAAACGTGGACTCATTTAATTCACGCGTGTTAGATATTTTTATGGAATAAATGTAAGTCCACGGTTTACAGTTCACAACTCCGCTTTATAACTAGGCTGATGGAGAATATGTTAGAAGCTTCTCAGGAAAGCCTCACAGAATTATCCATTACAAGATTAGAAGATTTCTTGAATGCATAAAAAATGATAGGCGCAATTCTGAAAGGTTGTTTTAACACTATTGTTTTCGAATGACTACACACTGTAGTTCACCAACTTATTCTCGTGTTATTCATTTAAGCTAAGATGGCCAAATAATTAAGAAACTACACATTATTGAAACACGAAAGCACACCAGTTTCAAAGGAGGCATGGTGCGTACATATCAGGTTTTATTACATGAACATTCGTACAAAACCGAAGTACGAACCCACTTTAAGACCTACTCCGGAAATGGTTTCGCTTATGCAACCTCATCAGTTTTCACGTATTAATTATGCGAGGACTTAAGTTAGCAGGCATTTCAACTCAATCAGGTGAGCAAACTTTAATGCTTATGCTCGTGGCACAGAATGAAATTATTTACCCTGAGCTGATTCCGTTGGAAGACCTTCTAATGTAAACATCCTGTTGTCTTCTGGTTAGGAAATCAGTTTCAAAGAACCGCTACTTTAAACAAATTCATATTATCACTATTGACTTCAGCTTCCTCAGATGACGGTTCTTCAATTCATCACACGTACTTCACAAACCCAAGTCCCAAGAATCTAACATAACCAACTCCGTTTTATTGACGTCTGTCAGCTCCATCAGTCGAATATCGTGAACAAATTACCGACACACGGAATTTGACTCGATGTGTGAAACTTAAACTGGACGAACGGACAGCAACTGCTCCACCAATGAACTCACCCGCAGAATGACAAGCAAAGCACACACCGGTGAGGTATCGAATTCTAATGGATGCACCCAGTGGTGGACTGCCAGAGGACAAACATTGAATCGAACGATTGAGTCGCCTCAGCAGCCGATAATGAGTCGTATCAAACTAACTTCAACATAAACGATATGTCGCACACGGGTTTCCTCCTTTCCCCTGCCATACTAACTGACTGTTGTTCTTCGGAGTTATCGTATATGCTTATGTCTAGCTGTAACATTAAATCTCAGGAAAAGTTATGTAACACCTCATCACAGCCATCCGATCTAAAGGGTTTTGTGAACCACGCTACATGCCAAGAATATGAAAATCTAAACTTTCCTAACAAACATTGAACTCCAACCCTGGAACGTGTAATTCTTTGATCATTCTCATGCATAGACCTGTAAACTTAAGTCTACATCATAGTAAGCCCAACATATTACGCACATATTACGCATTCAGTCAACCTGAATTGAGCAGTTCGTTGTTGTTTGCTTCTCGACATCGATCACCAACGTGATCATGGATGAAAGCTAGTTATTTGTCAAGCAGGCTACGAACTTGACCAGAAGATATTGTGGTTCAGGCTGCCGCTCACATTAACAGTGAAGCAGGATATGACAAAATAAGAAGGTATACAAAAAGGATAAAAAAATTTAACACAAAGCTGAGCAGAACTAAAAGTGGTAAAAATGCAAGCACGCCTCTGGCCGTTGTATACTGTTATCCCCGATACTGTTTCCAACGGACAATTCGGATGTTAACGAGGACCCTAAACATGTAGGAGTAATCTACCCACTTAAGTCAGCGAAACAATCTCAGTCTTCATATTTCGTGTTGTGCCTTTACTTGGCACCAAACGGTTTTACACAACCTTTGCCGTGTGCTAAACGTTCAGCTGGCCTACTTTGTGCGTGTCCTAACTAAAGTAGACTCCACAACCTGATTAACCGACCAGTTGGTCGTGTATCCTGAACGTCCCGAAATACTAGCTGACGAATGGCCACGTTTCTTACAGTTTCAACGCGCTTGACATAGGCTAGCTAGCAGAGAAGTTGATGGTTAAACACAGCAATTCTAACTGCATGTTTGTCGCTATCAGATCACGGTTTCGAACCATAAAGCGAAACAGATCGCATACAAGCGTTATATACTTTTTTCCTCATCGATAATCGAACGTCTTTTGGACGTCACAGACGGTGCAGTCTGTGAAACACAGCACTAGTCAGAATAATACAGTTAATCACAGAGCTTTCAAAGAGGAGCTAAGCCATAACGCCACACTCTTGGGAATTCAAATATTCTTCATAAAAGAGAAGCTCGGGAATGACCTTGAATTATCTAACTGGCGTCTTCGTTCCACTGAATCATCTTCCGCATTGCACTATTAACTTGTTCGATGATGTATGTGGAGTTAGGCTGAGTGTTGATGCCGTTGGTAAGTCAGAAGTATCCATCAACCTATCGAAGACAGCAAGTAGTCTTGATGTTGTTCGCCTCATTTGCATTTACCTTTCGAAGGTGCATTTGAATGGCGTGTCGAATCCACCGCTTCATGCCCATTGCAATGCAAATTGAACATTACAAATTAGTGGACCACTGTCAGAATCAACAGTCGTCCGGGCCAATGTACTCACGGGTATGGCTCCAAGCTGAAAATGACTGAATGACGGATGTCCTGTTATCCGACTCATCCTGCAAACTAACGATTGGTAGTCTGGCCACGCATGTATGCGGCTGCCCAATCACGCTAAAATCGAACCACTAAAAGATCAGTTATACACAGTCGCCAACGCAGTTTGTCCGACTATTCTGTCTCTCACGTTGTCTATCAGTTCACTTGCAGTTGCGATGACGTTTACATGGGCAGAACAGACTGACAGCTGTCTCAAAGAATGACATAACACGTCCTGAAGTTGTTAGAACAAGTTGGGACAGCAATCCCAAACCAGTGAATCTATTGCTCGAAACCTCGTATCATTGATTTGTAAACACCTGATGAAAACTTGTCACTAAGTTGACCCAATTAACTCATTCCAAATACTGTTACGCAATTCGAACCCAAAACCACTACCCTTTAACGAAACTATGTTGATCGGACCTCACCAGCCGGTGCTATGTGCACAAAAGTGGTTGAAGCAACCCATCGGGTTGTCACGGTGTTGATGACATAATACGTAGTGTGAGTATACATGTACCCATACTCTATCTTTATTTACCTGTCATATATAACCCGCATGTTTCACGTTTACGACCGACGAGAATAATGAAAGTGTCAACATATCGCAACATGTCTTCTTTATGCGCTGATAAAGTCTGCCAATGTTAACTCATGGTGAATGAAATGTGAGATCGTGAGTAGGCGAATATTGGGACAAGAGGGTTCAAGAGCTCGAATAAACTTTATATGAAAACGTAAAACAGGATGACGTAATCGGATGGTGATCGTCTCTACGTTGTACCGACCTTGACTGCTGTGCAGGTGCCCTGAATGTGAAGGCCTCGATTAAATGTGAGCGATGTTCAACTTAGAATGAAGCTTTCTTATCCATTCGAACAACTACAGATAGCGGTGATCATTCTGACATGTTTTTAATAAATCGTTTGGGCCATCTATTTTACCCCGGGGTGTTCGAAATGCGAGAAAACTCTTGTTCAGTAGCGTCTTCAGGGCAAGTTTTCTTTGGTACATTTGTGGGGCTAAGGATAAGATTCCTCTTTTGCTTCAACGGCACGAAACTTTTGGAATTAATGTACAGTCCTGTCTACGTCGGCTTCTTGTAGATAGGTCAGTTCAACAAGCAGTCTGTTTGTTTGAACAAATTAACATTAAGGAAATGAATCGAGCTATTCGTTTCTGTTTCTGTCGTGAACTATATATATAAGGGTGAGCCGTGCTGAACATGAATATACTGTTATCAATTTCGTCCAAGCCATCTGTTGGCGTGACTATATTAGTCGTTTAACGGCGGTAGAAATATAGACTGTCGACCGAACTTTTCATCCGGTCGTGTTCAAGCTTCCTCATGAATATTTCGGCTAACAAAAGGCTGAGGGAGTATTCCATAGCCACGCCATTGATGTGTTGATAAAGTGATCCGTTGAACATAAATTACACGTTGAACGTGCAACAGAGGATCAACTCTCTCAGAGACGAAATCGAAAGCGGTAGTTTAGTCTCGGGTGTCTCAATATACTCACATAAGTAATCAATGATTCCTAACAGCGGCACGTTTGTAAACAATGAGGTGATATCAGACGGGCACATGAACTCGTTATCTACACTTAAGCATATTATGGCCTGCACAAATCTAAATGTACCATACAGACAGTGTTGACATGTACGTTGACGTACGGGCTCTAAAATCCCCACAAGCCATCGTGCGACGCTATGATAAGTATCGGCCTGATAGGTTGGTTAGCCTTGTGAATATTTCCTCCGTTTTCCCCAGAATTTAATCGAAGTCTGTTAAATAACCTTTAGAATTTCAATGATCAGATGATGAACTTCTTTGAAAGCGTTAATGTCAGCTGTTTTGTAGTCGCCTGATTACGCAATAGTGACAATATCTTGCTGGAGACTGTTAGACTGTTGACACAGCTGTACTCATTAGTAGTGTATGGAGCTCGCTCCAGTTTGTTCACAGTATGATTTCGGATATCTGCACCAATCAACAATCACAGATCGTTAACGAAAACCGAACATTTAAACTGATCATCCACACCATAACGCAGTTTGAAACCTCCGTGTTAGTGGTTAACAATGCCAACATACATGACGAAATCATCATCTACTGTCGGTCAGGATGAGGCGCTAATAACGGATTCTGAATGGTGAGTCATGCATACCGAATACGTAAGTGAGAGTTTGGACTGATTCAGTAAAGTTGAAAGGGCGTGTAATTTTAAAAGACTGCCCAGCTTCAACAGCTCTACTGATTGTAATTTATAACCGAACATTGTGTGTTGTCGTTGCCTTACTGCAGAAATGATTATGTTGTACACAGTACTGATTACATTACGATTTTCGTTGGTTGGCGTACTGCGTAGCAACTAGCTGTGGGTTTGAGCTAAGTACATTTATGGTTCTATGGCCTACTCCCAACTACCACAACAATGATAAGCGGATCTTCGGGGAAATTCACGCGTAAGATGTCTTCATAGGATGAAAACCACAACTCAATGGTGACATCCGCTGAAGTGTCGAACGGAAATTAACTGATGGTGTATGCCACTACTTCTGCTATGGTAAAGGGAATTTTGTTATTAGTATCAGTATTTCTATTAATGTTGTTAGTGACGTTAATGCTGACAGTGATGTTGTTGTTGTTGTTGCTGCTACTGCTACTGCTGCTGTTGCTGCTGCTGGCAAGGACATCCCGTCGCCACTAAGACTCACCCAGTGGTTACGCACAACTAGTTCAACATCTCTATGCTTTTTCCACTTCACCGATATCACTTTCGCATGTCTCGATATCAAGTTGAGATGCCTCAAAAGATACTCTGCGATTCAGGAGCAATCAGGGTGACACGGTAAATGTAAGCATGGGTAAGCTGACAGATACGGCAACTGGTTGATTGATACAGAACGAAAGGACACAAATCTACCAGGATAAACAAGACTATTGCGCTCGGACCTGGTTACCAAGCTAACGGGGATGCAGGCTAACGCGTACGCGATGAGATTTGACAGTTTCGAGGCGCGGGGTGTATGACGCAGAATGCACACAAATAACACAGATAACAAACCGATCTTCCGCCAGTGAGTACATGAGCGACTCACCCAGACTGGCATAGGGTTTGGTCTCCGTTATCACACGAACGACCGGATAGGTATGGCAGGCTCTGTCTAAAGAGTTAGAGCGAATGCCTATTGAGTGACAGATTGACGAATGTGTTGACACCCGAAAAAAGGTCTGAAACACCAAGAGTAATGCCGGTCGCCTACGAAGTGTAGGTCCGGATACAACAACCGAAATGCAAATCAAAGAGCTTTCCTAAAACACAGGCCTCTTAACTGAGTCGGGTTAGCGAGTGGCCTCAACACACTGCCGTAACTACAACCGGACTAGCTGGTTGTGGGTACGATAAGGGCGTACGCACATTTCCAGTCAAGTTGCTCGGCTCCACCGACCCAGTGTTTTGATTATCATGGCCCATGATCC
>LUCH01002855.1:36116-46977 GCA_013368495.1 Paragonimus heterotremus
GTTCCCAGTCCAGCGTTGCCTTTCAACTTCTGAAATGGTTGCAGAGTCATATATGAACAGTCAAGTGTTATGGATCATGGGCCATGATAATCAAAACACTGGGTCGGTGGAGCCGAGCAACTTGACTGGAAATGTGCGTACGCCCTTATCGTACCCACAACCAGCTAGTCCGGTTGTAGTTACGGCAGTGTGTTGAGGCCACTCGCTAACCCGACTCAGTTAAGAGGCCTGTGTTTTAGGAAAGTCCGTTTATCTCAACTGCCACTTTTGGTGCCTGGACGGAGTTTCGGGACAGTCGACAGATTCAACCGCGGTGGCAGTGAACAAACAATCACCGTTTTTCAAGCGTATGATCGCAGCAAAGTGATTATATGACCCAAATCAGTTCACAACATAACACCGAGTGGATAAGATTGATGGTAAGCAGATGGTCTATTAGGTGACTGGAAATAATCAAGTACAGACCACTAATACGCTAAGCGAAAACGGAGTTTCTACCATTCAGATAAAGAGATTTAATCATCGGGTTTGGAAAAGAAGCATAGTTCTCAGAGCTCACTTATTTCAATTAAGACTTTAGGGCCGATTTTCCAAACATTGTTTTCATTTACAAACGTTCACAGATAAATAGGCGGTTAGACTACGGAACTTGATTTAACCAACACATTTACCTGCGTTCTTTTTGGAGAATTAACTTGAAGGCTGAGTAATGGTGTGCCAACAACAAAAATCTGGACTTGCCCGTGGTTTTTTCACGTAAGGTGGTATGCACATAGGTAATATCTCTCGAACAGAAGTCTTCACAGGTGAATTTGGAACTTCAGCCGGTCTCTTGCCAACGATATCATTTTCCTCTTTCGAATTAGCTTGCCCGGATATCTCTTCCTCGTACAGTTTGCTTCGCCATGCCAACAAGTCGGGAATTCCATGGCGATGCATCCACGTCAAGAAGTAGGGTTGATCAATTAGGGCTGGTATTGTAGTAAGAGCTGTAAAAACTTCCTCTGCAGATCCCTAAACAGAACAAACGTAGGATTAGTCACTGTGAAGCACCAGGCGCAGGATTACTGATCATATCAGAGCTATTTTCTCAAACGTTAATCATAAACTGGCAGGTTACTTTGATGGAAGAACTTCTTAATCAATGTATGTCCACTATGAAATGGTTCGACCGATTCTGTGGTTACAGTTCACTCGGTTGAGGCCCTCAGGAATCCAATCAACCGGCAGGCACTCAGAGGCAAGCTTACCCTACAATTCCTTTGAATATTTCCCAAACATATTTTCACGTCATCAAATGTGTTCTTGTGCTTATGGTAATATTGTGGTTCGTCTGTTCCGTTGTCGTTTTCGTGAGTATGTTGCTCCAGTGTGTTAGCACGCAATACTCCATCGTTCTCTCTTTTTTTGTCATTTTACATATTTACAACCATTTTCTGTATATTTTCTTACCGTGCTGTAACATTTAATATATGGTCAACACAAGAAAAAAGACAGCAGACCTTGGTTTTTCTTTTCGTACGGGCTTAACATTGTACATTTGCATTTCAAAAACACTTTCGGTTCGAATTAAAGCCTTATTGGAATGGTTGCAGAGTTCGAAGACAAGTGACAGATGAGTACATTTTATAATTGTGGAAGTAATAAATACAGACTGTTTGATTCTATGTGAAGTTCACACAAAACGTAGCTGAGTTGAACATTCCATCCAACTGCATTTCTGTTTGTTTCACTGAAACGAAATTGAACTTCATACAACAATTCCCGAATCAAGAAGGTAGTAAATATGTGCATACCTGAACTATTACAATTGGGGTCGGTAAATTTATAATGCATTACAAATAACGGCTAGGTTTCACCGTTTAGGCACGAAACCAGTGTTCATGTACAGAACGGTCCGAGTTTGCACACCCTTGGTTGAACAACCGAGGCCACAGTTGGTAAAACTAAATACCAGCTTGAAACCAGGGTTGCAGAACACTTATCGAAATCGGTTCAACAAACGGTCACACACTTAAGCAACTCGACACTAAACACTCGGAATGGCCAAGCACCACTGTATGACCCAACATGCGATGCACGCATCAAAGTCAATTCATGTTGTGTAGTCTACAAGAAACAAATGTCTGCTACGATATACCGAGGTCACTGCATTCAGACACCCTCACCTCATTTTGTGCGTACCAAAAGAATTGTTCGTGACGTTAATGTTGCCACGGCAGCAACGGAACTGGTTTTGAACCTTGACCCATTGTCTGCAGTAAGCAGCAGTAGAGATGCAGCGAAATCTGCTCGAGCACAAATCGTGTAATGTCAGTCTTTTGTCCGCCCTATTCATATTTTCAGTGGGAAATGGTTGTTTCAAATACTGGACAGTCTGTGGAGCAAAAAATTGAGCATCTCTTTTCAAAGGGAACAGGATATGTGTGAATATCCCCAACACTTTAAAAATACACCCGAAACAGTTTACTTTTGGGCTCACGGCTCAAAGGGCTTCTGTTAAACACTGGACATAATGTTGTATTTTTTCCACCCTTTCCATGCACATTCACCCATTCACTAATACTAAACAGTCAAGGTTTGCTAAAGCAAAAGAAATTACGTGAACATCACGTCACAATAATTCACACTAGTTCTACCAAGGTTGTCTAAAACGCAATCTATGAACATTTGGCTGTTCCACTGTTTAAATTTGAGAGTGGCACTCAGTGAGTCTAACAACGCTTGTCAGTCGATCAGACTTAGTGGACTTCGAAAGCGGACTACTGTTTAAGCTATCAGTATCCTGCTGCGCAACTCTAATCTTGACAATCAATTGAAGTTCGCTTGCAGAATATTTTATTCGTGGCCGATAATTCATACAATTTCTACTCAAGTATTCGCCCCAGTTTTCTTGAACTGGTCGCTGTAACTCTTTCATCCTACATGTGGTCTAGTTTACTGGAAGGTAAATTCAGCGCCTTAGCACTCAACTAGACTTCTTCAGATCTTTTATCACTACATCTGCCCCATCCCTTGAGTAGTTTGTCGTTAGGACAAAGTAAGTGGTCAGTTAGCTAAGTAATAGATGCAGTAGCCATCTCCGCAGGCAAACTTCTTGACCAAGGCTAAAACATTATAATGGAACCTATATGAAGATTTGTTTTATGTGGATGAATATAACGCAGTTCATAGAGATTACAAGAGCATTTGGTGTTCAGTCTGCTTACCTGACTGAGGACGTGAGCAATAGTTTGAACTAATCGATTACACATTGGTGTTCCACGGGAGTTTGAGGCCGAGATGTTTCCACCCGTTGATCTATTTTCAGAACATTTCTGCATTTGATACAGGACCACGAAACCCGTCTTCGATCTCACACTACGAGCAATTATTTGCAACGCTCTCAATCTAAACAAACACCGTCAGAAGGAGTGTAACCATTGAATAGAAATACCATCACGTCAGACACAATTATACATTATTCTGCATTTTATGAATCGTAATTGGCTGTCTTTTGACATGTTAATGTCTTTGTATATTAATTTCTACCACTGATCAGACTTTTAACAATAAAATATTACGACTGGATGATTATCAAACAAAATCAAATAAGCTCATTTTCCGTCATCAGGATAATTACATAACAATGTATATGAAACAGAGTTGTCGGGGCGAAACGAACAAAAACTAGTAACTTGTTCAAGCGAGGTTAGACACGTCAAAGTTAGACATAGAGACAACATTTTGATACTTTTTGATGCCGAATTTTGGCAACAGCTAAAACGATTGGAAGTCGATTTTAAAAAATCCATTCTTATGCACACGAAAGCGCTTTGTTCAGACGTTGAAGTTGCCATAGCCACCCACCCACAACCGATCAAAGCACCATGATTCCAGTTGCCTCATAGTGATGACGTAATCGTATCAAAACTTTGTCTCTGTGATTCCTATGCCGTGTCTGACCTCGCTTGAACTTGTTACTTGTTTTTGTTCGTTTCGCCCTGACAACTCTGTTTCATATAAGTGTTATGTAATTAGCGTGATGATGAACAGACGAAAACGGGCTTGTTCCCTACACCATTGTGTTTTAAAAACAAATAAATCAGCAAACTTAGTAACATCAGGTGGTTACTCTAATCGGAACACATTGATAGACTGACATGCTTTCGGAATAACTCCCTTAGCGTTGGTAATACACCAGGAAGGTTTATTTCCAAGTGCTATCACACGCCGGACCTAATTGGATTGGTGAATGTTGTTACACTGGTCACTAACCCCATATAAAGGCGTACAATGTAATAACAGCAACTTGGGTGCTGAGGGTAATTAGTATGTGTTGTTGTTCGTGTTTGGATACTAAATTTATTGGATGGACTAGCTTGAAGTCGACGATTGCTATGATGTTTAGAAGTTCAAATGATTTTGAAGTATATCGAAATCTGTCCTCGAAACGATATTTCATAACTAATCTGTTGCTTGTTCAAACTTACGGGTTAATGACAGTCGGATCAGGTTCGAGCGAACAACGTTCGTGTAAAGAGCTGATTCCTCTCTTGATTGACCCATCCATCTTACAACACCGCCTGAGACAGAAAGTTTAAGATAATAAGCTTCATCTGTTGAACAAGTGCTTCAGCTGAGAACTGGATTACTGTTAATAGAACCATGACTCCTTTTGGCTCTACCTGATGTGTGCAAACAAGGAGAAAAGCGGTTAAGGAGAGCTGGTTTATAAGAGTGAATACCAGAGGCTTTCAGAACTTACTTAACTTCTGGCCTTGTAGTGTTCATATAAACTTCAATCAACACAGGTAGTGCCAACTTCAATAGATTGGCAAAAGGAGAAGCGAGATTCTCGTCAACCTCCAGTTTAAATTCTGAAATAAGAAATGAACAGAAACTAACGAGCAACATACTATCTTCAGCTTCTTGTAGTAGCCTTGCTTGATTCAAAGATTGTTCGACTTCCATTCCACACTCGATTGCAGAGGCAAGCGCTTGCAATCCCAGTTGTGCTGGTGTTCTGCCTTGGTAATCTCTTAATCGTGGATTGGCAGTGCTCGCCTCGGTCAATATTTGGTTGTCATCGGATGATAAGCTACAGCCAAGTAAACGACGAACACATTGATATTGTCCATAGGCTATGGCATAATGTATCGCCGATGCTGTTAGACCAGCGTTCACATCAGCACCACGATTACACAGCGCCAAAGTGGCCGCACCGTGCCCAGTAGACAAAGACCAAGCCAGGAGTGGTTGTCCCACAGAATCCACCCAACACCCGTTGATTTGTCCACTTTGTAAAATCGAAAGTATGTCCGCTTTAGAACAGAAAGTGAAATTTTGGGTCACCCTTGTGCACGAGAATCAGGGGATCACATGAGCAAATGGATGTGACACCTTTGTCATGATTTCAAATGATAATCCTGGTAAATCTGTATGTTAAAACCTAAAAGAGTGTATACATGGAAATAAAGGGAATTTCTAGTATCATTAATCTAGAAGTACATTAAATTTATCAACTGAAAGAATGTACAAAAATTCAGCTAGTTCAGCAAATTTCTATATCAAAATATTAAAATAATGAACGATCACAAATGCTTCCAATGCAGCTGGACGTTGTTTACCCTACCGGTAACCACCACACCTACCCATGTTTGCTCGATTGGCTAAACTGTTAGCAAGCCATTGATGAAAGCGTTCCGAAGCCAGTTTGGCTTCATCTGATATGCCAAGGTGATCGAAGGCTTGACGTGCCGCGAAGAAAGCAGCCTGAGGAATTTGATCAATCAACTGCCCTGAGGATGATGTTATTGACGATGATGACGAGGTCAACGAAGGTGGTGCAGGCAAGCCTGAACGCATGTACGCAGCTGCTGGATCATTGTGTCCTGGACTGACGAGTCGTCCTTTGAGATAATTTTCCCATATGATTCTCCCTTGATCGCCAACAACAGGCAATAACTTATCGTGCTTCTCAACTCTTTCACGCTCATTTTGTGATGTATCAGTACCTAGTTCACACTTTATGTGGACTGCTCCGTTTGTGGATGACTGAGGAGATTCTGGATTCGTCTGACTCTGTCCTATTTGACAGGGCAAAGTCATTGCTAGAGTGAGCAAACCATCAGCCAGTTGAAGCGTTGGAATCAAACCGTCCAGGTTGGAGCTGTACAGGTTAACGTTATGTAGAATGGGGCGATTGTTGAATAGTAATCATGGAAATAGTACGAGACTACTGAATAAAAATGAGTAATATTCCATTTCAAAGATGTTGAATTGAAAATGTAGCGGAGTTCAGAAGCAGCTTTATCTGACCACAAAGCCAACGTTCTTACACTAAACTACACTACAACTTACTCTTAGGAGACAGTTCCATTTCGCTGTGACAGTAAAAATGAGTTGTAAATGGTAAACCTTTACACGGTTATCACAAATGTCGTTCTTTCAGATGTTGTCCTAGTGGAAGTTCAAAATCAGATATTTTCAAATGTTGAAGGACGAGTGTGAGACTTGTTCGGAGTTACGAATTAAAAACTCTCAGTCGATTTTAATATTCGTCTCGTCACGATAACTTGAAAGTTGGTAACGTCTAATGGATGAGTAACTGTGCTCGCCTTAAGTACTGACGTGATGGACGTGTATGAACGTTCGCCTTTACTACGAATATCACAGTTTCTAATAACCCCTAGTTTTACGTTAATTTCGAAATGTACCAAACGGCTTGGTAGTGAATTGGAAGAGAGCACAAAACAAGAAGTACCCGAACTTAAGTGAAAACACCAAACCAGATAATGATAGTGGGCTGATCTTTGATTTGAAACTTCTCAGTACGCCACCTCGGTGAGTTGTGTATATTCACGAATACTATCCCATTTTTTCCCAAAAGACAAGTGAGCCACACAATAAACTGTTAAAGAATGGTAGTTACCTAATCATACACCTCTCACAAGGAATAGTTGCTACGAGTTGGTTTAACTGGAAATCGCTGTACAGCAGTTAATGATGTCATTAATTCAACAGTCAATAATCCCTTTATGGAATATCATCCTTACTAGTATAGTTGGAAACGTTTCTAATACTTCGAACTCTATTATTCGCGTCAATTTTTCAACAATTTTTTTGTAAAATTATAGACTTAAAATAATTTGTAAAGTAGTTTGTAAATAACTCAAACGCTGAAGACTATAATCTACGTTGAATAGTGAAAACTATTGTACCATCAGTCAACTTTCAAGTGGCATTTACAGAAAAGTTATGAAATCAAGAAGCAGCAGTTCAGTCATTTATAGGGTATAGTCCTCCTGGTTCATCAATGGCCGGTTAGCTAACTTGAGAGATTTTGTGGCGGTTGCGTCATTTCGTCCAACCGCGTAGTCGAACAGAGCATGTTGAAATAAGCGTGCCAGAGCCGGGCTTTGCGCAATCGAGGATAGGAGGTTTGTTTGACCCTGACACAAGTTAAGAATTAGGTCGACGACGATGGTTGCCAAAGGACCCGTCAAGCAGGTTCGATGATTCATCAAACTGATACAGGCGGCATCTGACGAACCGCATACATGTCGTTCGCCATCTGTAGTATGAACACCAGTCGAGTACGATAAATTAGGTTGGAACAATTTGATGAAAGCGGATGGAATAAATTAAAGTATCATTCAGGCCACTTGTTCATAAACAGACCCTGTTCCGACACCCCCAAGAGTACCAAATGCTGCCATCTAAATTGTCGTGGTGAATTCACATACTTTCCAGATGTTCTTAACCATATGGAAAAGATCTAGTGGAGCTCCATTCATTCATTCATTCATTCATTCATTCATTCACTCAATACCAATGTTTTTGAGGCTGACCAAAAAGTACTGTTGCTTAGACAGCCGCTCACCTCAAAAGTGACGTGGAGTATATTAGAGAAGGAAAAACATCGTTGAAAAAGCCCAAAAAGTGGTTAAAAAGGACTAAGTGGAAGAACTAAAAACGGCTTATATACAGGCATTTAATGCTACACACTGCCACTTGGGATAACGTTCCTAACCAGTGATTTGAGTTATCTCGAGGACCCCAACCAGCAGACAATACTTACCTATTTTGCTCAGGGTCTTCATCATCTGCGACCCCGTCGGTGCTTGACCATCACGCGGTTTGTCCCAACCGTTGGTGATCTTAGTGAATAATGTTCCGTATGACACAAACTCCAGTTGGCGTGCGGAGCGCGTGACCTAACCACCGCAGGCTGTGCAACGTGATTAGTTGACCAACTGATCGCCCATTCCGAGCTTCCCTCAATACATGCTGGCGAACGGCCGCACTATCCCTACATGTGAATGTCAGTTCATTAACACCAATATCATCAACGGTCCACGTTTGGCGGACATTAAAGTAAACGAGTGAAGGTCACACATACGATTAATTGAGAAATGATGCACTCAGGGTTAGCAACTATTTGGCGTACAATTTCGTTTTAACATTGTACTACTCCTACCTTTAGCCCTTTGATAATCCTAGTTAGCGTAGCATTTCCATTAACCTTAGTTTGAATTGTTTCATTTTTGCCGGTTGTGGTCGTCGCTATTTTTTTACACCTCCACAAACTGCCCGGGATGAACATTCAGCCCGCATTACTCGGACCTGTTTGAATTGTTGTCTTGCTCAGAGGCTCACAAAAAAGATGGTGGTTGTAAACGATTTTGCACTGGCTTTGGTTCTTCACGGAAACTTACCAATTTCGAACTTCGGCATCGTAGTTGTCAGCAGTCTTAGGCAGACACGACGCTACGGACTGTTGTCTGAATAGTTGACATTCATCAGTGATAACGTAGCTATCGGTGCCAAGGGAAAAACAAAAACGTACTTCCTTGTTTGGAATGAGTAGGTAAACACTTAGTGTGTACAGGAGACTCTTCAAATAACTACACGTTCCTGGGACGGAGTTTAATGCTAGTTAGGTCAGTTGCAACCTGCACACTTGTTGGATGTATAGTACAGTTCATATGGGCTTTCATAGAGCAGGTCGATAGTGCGAAACTCAAGCCAACTACAGCCGATGATTAGTCGTGATCTTCAAGAGATACCACTAAAAATAGCGGTGAAACCGAACGGGTAGATGAACTGCATCCGGTAGTTGGTTTCTATTATGGTTTGTTCGACTGGCTCGCTATAAACCCTCCCACTAGTAAATTCTCAAAGTTGGTCAACCGCATTCAGCGTATACCATGGTCATAAAACTGTTTTGTAAATACAGCAGTCAACCTACCCTTGCTTTACTCGCAGGAGACAGTTTGCCCTGCTGGCATCACACCTACCGGTTGCCCCACAACTGGACACCCAGAAACAAAATCTGGAGTCAAAACTATGTTCACGGGATTACAACTGAAAATTTCAGCCAGAAACAGGTCTCCTAACCGAGTCGAATTAGTGGACGCATCCAACATATCGCTGTGGCCAGACTAGTTGACGCAATTTGAATCGCTCGGTCCCTTCACCCCAAAGTTTAGGCCATTACAGCACATGATCGATGACACACCTGGCTGTTAACAAACTCCTCAGCGTTTGAAAAGTAACACAACACTGGCAACCAACAGGTATCAGTGAGTGCAAATGTACAGAGAAGTGCGGTAATTCCCTAAGGAAGTGTGCGATAACGATAGGTTTCCGCCAAAAGATGCATAACGGAAAGTTGCATTCGTGCATGGAAGATGGACTGAAAACTAACATTTTCCCCACATAACCTGATGCATATCCTGCTCTCTACTTATACCGCAACACTGGTGGGTTGCAACGTAACACTACGTAGTTGTATTAATAGAATGCTAATCGACGTATGGTACTCTCAGTCCTGTGGCCTGGGTACTGAGCCGTGCTCTTCTGCTTCATATCAGTATGTTCTGTTGCCACTTGTTTCTTGAGGAATGCTAAAGAATCTGCTACAAGAAGTGTCACATTCGACCATGTGAATGCTCAAATCGCTGGTTGGAAACGCTATTCAGGGTGGTAAAGTGTCGAAACCACTGGTGTGCCTGCATGTACATCTTTTCCGCTTAGACTTGTTCCATTGTTTCAGTCCTCTCCAGATTCCCGTAAAATTAAAAAAAAAATTTTGCAAACAGCTATTTTCTGTCATTCTCATGAAACCCTCACAATTATATCGAACAAGTGCGAGTTATATGATAAAATGGGAACAAATCAAATAGGTCATTAAAAATCACAGAAGTGGCACGTATCACAGTCTATTGGAGGAGGGTGCGGGTGTTGATGAATCCGTTATTGTCACAGGGGCCTGTCATGAGATGCGCTCGTTAGTCAATTGGTTCACGCTTGCTCAATTTCCAAGTGACTGTGGGATCATTGGCCAGAGTGGATGAAGGGTTTGGGCCCGTAGACAGGGGTCATTGAGTCTGATGGCAGTAGCCTCGGTCGTTGACGTCAATCGCATTCTGACAGAGTCGCAGCAGACTTGACGAACCTTGTAGATGACTTGGAACGCCTCATCCGGATTAAGTTAAGGACCAGTGTCAATTAAATGGGAGTTGATCGCACTGGAAATAGACCTTCTGGAACCTAGTGGCTATCTAAACGTAACTGGCCTAACAACAGATGGGTGAGTAGATACAGAAAGACGTATTGGGCAGACTATCCTTAAGGCGTAGCATCAACACCGGGCAGGTTTCGAACGATACGGTAAGTCTTCCTGTAGGGTAGGCCCTCCTGATCGTGTTTGAAAGTGTACAGCTAATTATTTCACAGTTAACATCATATCTATCTCTCAGGGTATCCATTTCCGGTGAGTGTTTCTCGAATATACGGTGCTTCATCCTTGTTGTATGTGTGTGTACATCCATTACATTCACCTCGTATCTGATTGGCTACTCACACACTCGCGTGA
>LUCH01002855.1:49027-64471 GCA_013368495.1 Paragonimus heterotremus
GTTTTAATGTCACGTGTTACGTCTGTGGGTCACATTACATACATGCTGTTTACGCTCGATACGATTGCCTTGCGTTCTGATTTACGATACAACAATCCTGGAGAGTGTTCGGTGTGGAGATCTTTTGCGCTCTGTTAAACGGACAACGCCCCAAATTTCTTTTTGCACTTCGGCGGGACAAAACCGTAGAAATGCCTGTATCAACCCGTCTAAGTCTTTTTTCTATGAATGGATGTTTGAATTGTCCCATATGATCGACGAATCAACGCGACATCTAGGAATGGGAGTCTGTCATGATGTCCTAACTCAATAGTGAACTATATATTCCAGTTTGCTTTATCGAACCCATCTACTACGACCTGGGTTCACCATCGTTTGGAAAAAGACAAGAAATGTCATCTACATCGCGTCTGTAAAGTTTGTAGTTAGATACAATGTAAATAAGTTCAGTAACCTTTAGTTTGGCCGTAGAAATATCTCTGAGTAGCGGACCTAGAGTTAAATCCATTGCTTTTCTATCTTCCTCTCTGCAAAACTCTACATTTATTCGAAAATGAACGTTGCAGGTGTAAAACAATAATACTTCTTTCGATTTCCCCCCCTGTAATTCCGATATCATTTTGGTTGTTCCCATTCTGAACCAACAGACGCTAACGAACGCATGTTTCATGACAGGCACATAGGACAATAATGGATTCACCAACACTCCCATCGTCCTCCAATAGACTGTGATACGTACCACTTCTGTGATTTTTAATGACCTATTTGATTTGTTCCCATTTTAACATATAACTCGCACTTGTTCGATATAATTGTGAGGGTTTCATGAGAATGACAGAAAACAGCTGTTTGCGAAACTGACTTCTTATTTAATTGTACCTTTCTCGTCGATTTTCTTCCTTCTGAGATGCATCACATCTTTGTTACGGTGAGCGGCGGTTCGAACCACAGTATCTTCTGGTCAAGTTCATGATTGTCATGTGTCACTCAATAAACTTGAAGACATTGTGCCACAGTTCACGAGAGAGTTGTTAAAAGTGACTTAATTCCCACCATTTTGTCTATCGTTTTTTGTTAATGAAAATAAAATATTTGAATCACATGGAGGCGCTGAAAATAAGCACATATAGTAGCATGAAAACCCTTCTATAAGAAGTTCACAATCGTTGTTTTGTACATTCACGCCCCAACAGTCTGAGAATGAACCACTGAAGGACCCCTTAACACTGATTCTTCGGACGACTATTTTTGAAGCTGTATAATCGAAGTTTTGTGTTACTTTGGGAGATTAAATTGACCGTACAACAAAGGAACCGCATGATTTTTAACACCGCAAAAATACTGTGATGACAGATTGAAGTGAAACTCGAATCATGGTTGGGCCGCTGTGATATTCATACTTTTTCTCATTTCGTGCTAAATTTGGGCCCAACAGAAGAATAGCCACTTGTGGGAGTATTTGAATAAATATTCCTGCTTATTCTGTGGTTTTTGTGTGCAGCTATATCTGAACATATGTGTAGTATACGAATACTTAGTTCTGTTCAAAATTTCCTGTGTGTAATAGAACATAGAATACCAATAACTGGGTAAACTGTAAAACTTGAGTTCTCTTCAAGTGCTCAATAGATATAGAATGGACCGTGATGTAAAAAAGGGTGCAAAATAATGGTGAGAGCATAAATGAGTTCAGCTGTACACGCTGACCGAAATTACCCCTTAAGCCATTGCTTGTAGTTAACTGGACGTAACTCGAATACTCCTGTTTCTATATTGAGAACAGCGTTTACTGAAAGCAAATATGCGGAAGATTAACGCATACCCTGTGTTACACTTGCTGCGTCCTCCATTTCAATGGTTTCAGTTTTCAACAGAGTAGTCTCCTCGTTGCACTTAATCCCCTCACTGTTAGTCAAAATCGGTTCAGGTGGGGATAATAGTGATAGAAATGTTTCCACCAGATTGTTCTCCGAAGTCAATTGACTTATAACCGACCAAGAGATCGGCAAACGACGACATGCGGTAATGATCACGTGTAGGCAATCCAAACAGGAACAGGAAACTTGTAGATCTCGATGTGATATTAACTTGACAAGACTGGCAATCCAACTTTGTAAGCGGAATAATTGAGGTGGCAGCGACGTAGCAGACGGCTGTTGATTTTCAGAAATAATTTCACTTTCGCTTTTTAGCCAGAGGTCAAGAAAATTGGCTATACGTCCTGCAACGAACAAGCCCGATCTGAATTTTGAAAATCAAATAGAAATAATGAACGTTTGCAATGTAATGCAAATGTACCGGTAAATGAGCCAATTTTAATTATCATATATGATAAGAATTAAACCAACGTGAGGTCTAGTAGTTTCAATAAAAATGACAACTCATCTTCTGGTCGTTACTACTGAAGAACGGGCGGACTACGAAAGCAAATTACAACTGTTATTTAGGTTATGAAAAACTTGCCTGATCGAAGAACGAGAGCGGCTAGTAAAAATTCCAAAAAGCTTTGACTTATTCAATCTCCGTGACCGCGAGCTATCTCTTGATATTAAGACCTACCCTGAGGCTAGGACCAAACCCCGAGTGTAACACGTTTTTTTGAAGTAGACTGCCCCGAAGGTCAATGGGAATGCGAAAGTTGTTATCAGTTACGAGTGCTATTCAGCTTGTGTTAAATAAAATCCCCTACTACTCACCAGTAATAAACACACTGCTCAGCAATTTTGACGATTTCTGTGAAGTCATAAACTGGAGTTAACAGGGTATATACTTTATCTACACCCTATCAAGCAATCGGTGCATTACTGAAAAACGAACATGGCCGAAAGTTTGCGTATGATATTTTCGTCTTGCCTAACGTTGAATCAGTGAAGTATATGTCAGCACAGTTGCCTAGTGAAAGCGCGATCGGAATCCAGTTCCCAGCCGTGAAAAGAATACATACTACTTATAAATTGTGACAGGAGAAAAAGTCAAGTGTAGTCCTTGTTTTTGGAAGAATATTTACGGACCGGACTTATCACGAGTGGCTTAAACACGTTTTTATAGTAGTTATCGTTTCCCTCGATAAAAATTTTATTCCTAAATACGGTTTTTGGAAAAATGGTATTCTTTCTACAGTTCACTATTAGATGCAGTGGTTTTACACCTATTTGTAATCGATATT
This sequence comes from Paragonimus heterotremus, assembly GCA_013368495.1. NCBI lineage: Eukaryota > Metazoa > Platyhelminthes > Trematoda > Plagiorchiida > Troglotrematidae > Paragonimus > Paragonimus heterotremus. The sequence goes on from LUCH01002855.1 coordinate 52,194, forward strand.
CTGGATGTAGATTTCACTTTTGTCAATCCTAATCATTGGTATCTGTCAAGGATGTGTGATACAAACGCTTGGGGATTATTTTTGGAGCGTGAAGCCAGTTAGCAGACGCTTAGAACCGATCGAGATGAACAAAATTGCATTTTGATGAGTAGTAGGGGATTTTGATTGTCATATAGATTGAACATCATCCACAATTGATCTCAGCTGTCGCATTCCCATAGACTTTCCAGTCGGCCACTTTCGGTCGTGCCTAATGTGAGGTCAATGGCGTAGTGGTAAACACGGTTGCCTCATGAACAGCATGTCCGTGATTCAAGTCCCGGCAGTGGCGATGATATGCACTACTGACGAGCTCTAATGAGAGCGAAACTCGAGTCTAGTGCTTTTCGAAAGGGGCCAACTGGAAAGTCTATAGGAATGCGACAGCTGCGATCAATTGTGGGTTCAATCTGTATGAAAATTGCATTTACTGTATCTTAATTTTATTTGTAAAACAAACTGCAATCGAGTCAAGTTAGATTTTTTAGAAATTTTCATAGAAATTCGAGAACGAGACAAATGTTGTTGTTGTTGTTGTTTTTGTGATGGCAAGAGTCCCGTTGGAAATTATTTTGGAGATAATTAGGGTTAAGTGAATAGTTTGTACCCGATCAGTTCGCAAGGTTCATTTATGGCGAGGTTAGTGCTAATTATTGGTCATAAAATGATTTGCTATATAAAAGGACAGTATAAACAGGACAATTGTGCGTCACATAAAATAATACGGAATATCATTTCAAAACTGTTCGAAATGTCAAAACTACACGGTCCTTTTTATAGTTGGATTAATTGGAGGCTACGCAATACGGCCAGTACTTGGTTTATTCAGTGATAATAACTTCAGGCCTATCTAGGCGGTTACCGGGACATTGTAGTCATCCAGGTAAAATTCAGTTAGGTTCTGGTAATTAATCATCTTACATCGCTTTTTAGGAAGGTGCTAAAGCTATTGACAAGTCGATGTTCACCATAAGCGGATTCATATTCACGGTTATTTAACATTTCAGTGCTACCGTCATCGTCAGTTTCAGAGTGCAATCCACTAGCGACTCGTTGCGACGCATAAGTGACACACAACCTTTAGTAGAAGAGCTTGTCATGAGTAGGAGGAAACAGCAAATAAAGGGAGTGGACCTCGTCACCAAAACCACCTACGTCTATTCCAAAACACTTGGCTCCAAGGCGTCTACGCCATGAAAGCAAATAGTCCAGCCATAGTTGTAAGCAAAGTTTTATCAGCGAAACGACTTCTTTACGGTTTTCGGTGCTCCGCGTTAGTAACTACACTCGTTTCACGGATAACTGAATTGGTTACTGGTATAAACAACACCCTTGAACCCGATTCCATCAAGGTTTACTGGTTCACGATAGATAACCCTCTCGGTGCATTAGTTCACTTCTTAGTCTCCGGTCATTACCCGTTCACTTTGCACTTTATGCCAGTCACTCACGAGATCGGAAAAAGTACTTCCTGTGACAGACAACTGGCTGGCACCCATAGTCATAAGGTCAACTGTCTAGGCCTGTAATTATCTAACAGTTGAACGGAGTGACTAATTTACAATTTGCCAGCAAACACTTGTGTCTTAACCTTTTTGCCACTCACCTGTTGGTCGCACCCAATATTCCTGGTCAAACACTGATATTAGTGGTTGAATATTTGAAGACGGTTTAAATCTTCCTATAAATCCTGCCAGGTTTTCTAACTAAAATAACACAACCTTCAAAGTAACCTGAAACAAGAGACCCTCGTGTTTCAACTGACAGCTTCCCAGCTATCATAGATGTCCTAGATTATCGAATACCCCCTTTCCGTAGATACGCATGACTTCATTCCCGATGCATATGCGTCTGCAGTTGAGAAGTATGCACGAGTCAGCCAAATATATCGATAGCTTCACTATTCAGCTTTATATCCATATATTTCTAAAGATCTGATCTGCCTGAAAATTGCTGAATAACGCTCTTCGTCGGCAATTCCAAGATCAGTCAATTTTCCCCCACAGAAGAGGACTTTGCCAGCGTTTTCTGAGTGACCTGAAAATTGCTACGTATTACGGTAAGGGAGGAAAATGGTGGAAGTTAACGAGTTCGAAGCATGTTGCTGTTGGTATTGAAGCTGTTAGACACTTCACAGCAGACATTAAATTAGGCTGAAGTATCGCTTAAGCTTACAAGTCATTTTACTCAAAAGCCTACAGTGAAGTTTCAAAAACAGACTCCAACCCTTTTCATTTCCCTGTAAACTTATAATGCTTTCTCAGGAAGAAACGCACCGTAACAAAGCATAGCCTTCAGCAAAACATTTGGAGGATGGCGATATATTTAGAAATAGCCAGAGCCCTTGAAAAAAATGGACCTGCAGAAACACATACAAAGACCTGTTTTGAGGTCAACTCCTCGGAATAAAGCAGGGCGGTGCACCCGTAAAAGTAAATCATGTTTGCCAACACGCTGATTATAAGTCGGATCACTGAATTGACCAAAATCGTTTGAGGATTATCCGCAAACACTGATCAGATAGGTTGGAGTTTGGCCCACATCCAGCGCAATAACCCAGCCCAAGGCTGTGGAAGATTAACTCAAAAGTAAAAGCCGCTCTTCAGGAGGTTAATATGTTTTCGTAAATTTCTGTAAAACATTCAGAATGGTAGTTGATTTACTACAGTGTGATTAAGAGATTAATCAAAAACATTTCTTCCCTGTGACAGCAGAGTAAGGTGGAGAAAGGTGAGAAAACACATTGAAACTGTTACGACTGTTCCATGAATCCAGATTTAGTGTGCCACACTAAAGCCATGTTGGGGCAGTGGTGGTGGTTTTGTTTTACTAGCCGAGGGAGTTGCATTCAACTCTTTGCCGTTATTTGGCTGTTTTCTAGGTCTGAGCAGCAGAAAAGCCATTGGTAGCGATTAGCCGATATTGTAGTCCCTAACCAAAACATACAAAAAACAGATCTCGAGATGGTGTATAATGTACATTCACTGGTTCATCTTGTTGGTGAACACTGATCACGATTTGCCAACAACTGAAAATATCCGGCATACTAACCTGAGAGTATCCAAGTGAATAAACTTCCAGGAATTTGATATAAATTCAAAGACACTCGGAATACAATTGGAAAGCTTCAGTACATTAGAATCACGCCGCACTAGTTCCTCTAACAGCTAAGTAAATAATCAGAATAAGTTAAGAGGTGTACCTTAATAATTTGCTGTGCTAAATCATTTTCGATGGTGTTTTCTAAATTGCTACTTTCCAAATATAAGCATATAGTACACAATGTTCCCTCAGAATCAAAGAGACAAGAAGAACTCTCAAGTGGCAAAATTTGCAAATAATATGTCAGCACGCGAGCTGCCGATTCCAAAATTACTGGGGGCGACTCAAAATCGACAAAGATTTTTATCAGCACTGGGACGAAGGACGACGGAGGGAACTCCTTTTTTAAGATCTCGGCGCTATCGGTCTGTAGTAGCAATAAACAAAGCTGCTCCAGAGCTGTCAGCTGTAAATCCCTCGCAGACTCAACGTTGTTTTGGAGCAAATTCAGCATGAAAACAGTATTTTCACTGGACATCTAAGATCAGACCTTGCTACGCGATAACACATTAGGTATTCGTAATATCGCCATTATTTTCACGTTCATTGGTTCAACTGGCTTCTTGCGGAGCTGGAAGGATAAAACTTGTGTAGTATCCTCGCATCGAGATATTCCAGTAAGATTCAACAGTACGGAGTTTGTGGTTCCAAAACAGATTTTATTTCGGTTCAATCTCGGTTTGGTTGTTGCCCGTCCACACTGATCAGGTGAACTGCCGAAATGGTGAGAGTATGTGTATACACATACTCTCAACACTCAACAGCTAACAGCAGTCGGTCACCTAGGAAGGTTGCGCGGCGTCGGCTATATTCACATGGTCGTAGTCTGTGAGTGCAGTAAGTTGCACAAGACATCATAAGTTTACACCTGTACTGATCGGGACGGTTAAAACAAATTACTGCTTGTGGTCTCTAGAACAAATTTCAAGAGACCGTTTGATAACGCGGAATGCGTGCAGGACTACTGAAATCACCTCTGTTGGTTTTGAAAAAGTGTATTGTCACAAGACAATTATATTTGGAATCAGCGACATGCACCGTAGAAGTATAAGGAACTAATTACACCGTCCTAGTCAATATACGTCATTTTAAATCAGTAGCACTATAAGCGGTCGCGTGCGCTTTGTGCGAGTTACTGCGCTCATAGACTACGACCATGTAGCTATAGCGAACGCCAGGTTGCGCCGTTCTGTTGTATAACACTTGAGAGGGAAAACTATACAAAGAAGTTAGGGGAAATGAGAGAGGACGAGAGAAGGAAATGACAACAATGAAGGTACATGAAGCTTTACGTGCCCGACTGTCAGCGGCTATCTTGGGGTAATCCAGCTTTTTGAATGAATCGATTGACGTTGCCATGGTGATCGTCATCGGAAATGCGTTTAATGTCGAACAGACTTGGACAGCAAATCTATGTCGTCTGCATGAAATGCTACCACGTGCTTAAATAGCCTGTGCTAATGGTTTCTGAGGCTCACTGTGTCGGTGAGTATAAAAATATTCTTGTTGGAATGATCCGGAGAGCACAGGATTTTGTATGTTAATATATGGACCCCCTCAGACGCTCGTAGGCTAGGGAGAATAGTTCCAGCATCGAAAGACGGTCTTCATACGGCAAGGAAGATAGACCCTCAACCCGCTTAGTGGCCCGTCGCTGGATTGCCTCTGGAGCGGTGATGTCTTTATCCCAGTATGGCATACATGCCTGAATGTGGACTTCCAACAATGGCATTACCAATGTGCTATAGATACGTGAGAATCTGTCGAATAGGAAATTCCCAAGGATCCTACTAAGCGTAGCTAGCCTGCTGCTGGCTTTCTTTACCAGCAGCATAGTGTTAGTACCAGGGGAGGGGTCTGACGTAACGACGGCACCTAGGTCGCGCTCCTGGTGGACAGTGGCTAAAGTAACACCACCGATGTGATATGTTCTGGTGCTGTGTTGACAAACGTGCATAGTGTTTGACTTGGACGTGTTGAAGGGCGGTTGATTTTCTACGGACCATAGGTACAGGGTACCCATGACTTTTTGAAAGTCTTCAACATTTACAACGCTGTGTATTACACGCCATAGTTTCGTATCGTCAGTATACCTCACAACGGGAGGGTTACTCACGCTTGGAAGATCGAAAACGTAGACTAAGAATAATAAAGGACCCAGTATGGAATCTTGTGGTACACCACTTGTGGCGTTGAACAGCCTGGATGCTCACCATTAACTCTAACAGTGTATGTTCCACAGGATAGGTGTTGTTTGAACCAAAAACAAACCTTACCGCATAAGCCCATATCGTCCAATTCGCCCAGTAGTGTACTGTGATAAACTTTATCGAACGCTTCCGTAAACTCTAAAAACACAGCGTCAAGTTGGAGGCGTTCTTCGGCAGCTTTTATTAACGAGTCAGCGGCAGTCAGTAGGTTGGTCGTGCATGACTGACCGTTTCTGAAGCTGTACTGCTCCGGAGCCAACAGTAGGTGAGTATTCAAATAGCTTCTCACGAAATCGTTTACTATGCTACCTATCACTTTTGACATGGCTGGTAGTAGAGCAGTTGGTCTGAAGTTACTGGCGTTAGTTCGATCCCCACCTTTGAAGTTGGGAGAGATGACGCCGTCCATCCAAGTGGCTGGAATGCAACCATTATTCTATGAGTGTTGGAACAAACTAGCAAGCGGTTCTGCTAGCTCACCTGCGCATTCCCTTAGCATTTGTGGGGGTATGTTGTCAAGCCCCCGCGACTTACCAACACACAGCAGGAGTAACTTGGCGCGCACGTTAGCCGGGATAAAGTTGAGGGATGATTCCGAGGAAAGATCGGAACAAAAAAACGTGGTGCATGGTTCCGTCTCAGTGGAGTTTCTGAAGATGGATGCATACTGAGTACGTGATATCTTAGGTGTCTCACAATTAGAGGGAGGGAGTCCTGAAGTTCCCATGAGACAGGATATGACAGCCTTCGATCTGGTCAGAGAGGCCAAGTGCCCGAAGAACCTTTTAGGGCAATTGGCGGTAGATCTCGAAGGCGATACCTGGTGAGCCCAACGGTCGGCGCGTACGGCTGCTGTGCATCGATTTCAACAGCATTTATGTGCCAGGTGTGAGTTTCCATCTTCTTTTGAGAAAAACTACATCCCACAGAGCCCGCCTCTCTTTCATTAGAAGCTTGGTCGATGGTTTGATCCAGGATGACTTGCAGGTAGAGCGTAAAGTATAAAGTGGGACTGACCTAGTTATCGCGGTGTTTCGGTGTAACATAATACGCTCTAGACTTTCGTCTGCCGTGTTACATTCTTCAGGTGGTGGCCAGTTAATTTGGGATAAATGTTCTCGCATCTTTCGAGAGTTGGCCCTTCTGAAATTGCGTCGAGTAGACAGTAAGGGCCGGATGATCGTGACGTCGTATATTAGGTGAAAACTGGTTATGGGTTGGTTGCTTGCACCTAATGGCGCATCAACTTCTACTATATCCACCATGTGGGGTTCAGTGGTTAACACCATGTTTAATCGGGATGGCCTGTGACCTTCTCTGCGCCTTGTGGGTTGATTGACATGATCGGTAAGTCCTACTTCCTGTACTAGGTTGTAGAATTCCGTGGCCGCGGTACCAGACGTTAACCCTCCAGACAGACCTGAATGTGAGAGGCTGGAGTCCACTAGAACGACGGTGCGATGTCCAGAGATTACGGTGGCCCATCTAGTGGCGCTGTGCACTTTTTCATCGCATTCTGGGTCTGCGGACAGGGCACGGTAAATGACGCCGATAATGACTTGTGATAAGTGAGGTGTCCTGACATTTATTCACAGGGACTCTTCAAGTGAAAGCAGGGTTGGGTCTTTGTTTAGGGTTGCGTGTGATTCAGCACCAACGTAGATTACTACGTCCCCACCCCTACTGGCTGACCAATCTTTGTGAAGAATAGGATAACCAGGAGGTTCTACCTCGTGATCGGATATGTCCGACTTTAGCCATGTCTCCACTACACCTAAGGTCTTGGGCTTCTTTGAGTCGACAAGCTTTCGCAGTTCCTCCACTGTTTTTTAGGGAAAGAACGTTAGTAAACATACACCACCGGATAGATACGTGTAATTGCCTGTCCTCATCTAGTATAGTGTCCGCCTTCGAGTGTGTAACGAGTACCACCTGAGCTAGGTCGACCATTTTGAGATCGATTGTACCAGGATTTTTGCTGTGCGGAAGGTGATGGTCTACTGATGACCTTCGCCATCTTGGTCATCTTTACTACACTAACCGTCATGAGAGGTGTACCAGTAAAAGGCGTTCCACGTTCAGATCTCGGCTTATATGCGTGGAGTCGGATCCCAGATGAGGTGCCGATTTTAGCGTATACCAAATCCGAAGCACAGTGGACAACATATCTCTTGTGAAGAGAATTATTTGTAATAGTATGGGGGCTGAGATGGAACTCAGGTGTATTGGGCACGGAAGGAGTTGAATAGACCATTATCCACGTTCGCCTACGTCCAGTTCTAGTTTGACTCGGATAAAAGTGCTTATGCGCGTGCAGTGCATCCGCATCCTTTAGCTTTCCTACGCCGTGTACAACTAAACTACACGTTCAATCACACTGGGAACTCTGAGGTTTACGATATGTCGTTCGTCGAGTCTCCCTGGTCGCCCAAAGGAAGTCAGGTTTCGTTCTTAGGCAAGAATCACTGAGTCTGGACAAGGAAGATGCTGTTAAGAGAACCACCCGGACATCTTTTATCTGGCCGAGCGTAACTCGGATTTGCCGAGGGCGTCCGTCTTGGTGGGACTTACGAAGCCTGTATAACGTGGGTTCATCTTCTTTGCCTAGCTTAAGTAGATCACAAAGGGATCTCCACTGAGACTGATCATCGGCTTCTTCCTTGCTGAGTAACGTGCTTTCGCGTTCTGCAGCGTTACAGGTTGTTAGACTATGTCTAGCGAACTCGGGACTGTGACTACGTCTAAACGTATTTGTGCCTTGCTTTCCGAGCTGGGGGACGGCTGTGTGATTACGGCTTTCGACAAACGGCTCAGAGCTTTCTTGATTCGTGCCGGTGGGCGACTTGGAAGCACCGGCTTGCTGAGACACAGTAACGACGCATCTACCACGCTTCCGCTTAGTGCGGCCGGTCGAAGCTGGTTTACTAGCTAGCACAGGAGACGGTGGGCTTCGGTTGTGTGCAGCCGGGCTGAGGTTGCCTGGCGTTGGCGTACCGGGACTACACATTGTAGAGATTGAGGAGTTGACTAACTCGTTTGTTCCGCATTTAACCTGAGCGGTGCTGCCTTTAAGAGTGTTTAGTCGCCATGTCACACAATGGTATCTGAGGGCAGGAGGGGGTGAGTCTCGGAGCTATAAGCACAAGTCAATGGGTAACTCAGGGTCGCACACGCGATGAACACAATGGATGCAGAGGTCAAAGGACGTAGCTGTCTTGCGAGGCCCAACTAGTTCAAAAATCGGCCCACAAGCGAGGGCATTCAAAAAAATGGCACGTACCATGCTAGCTAATTGACTAATCTGTAGAGCAGTAGGCAATTATCCGTTTCACGGGATTCGCCTTGAAGGTAGTTCAGAAGGCAAAACGGTCCCTTTGGCGCAAATCCTCGATGTTTAAATATTTTATGAAATTTTAAAATCGGAATTTCAGGCAAAGTACTCACAGTACAACAATTCTAAATAAGCGGCGTTAATTGAAAAATTGGAATAAATCCCAGAAGTATTAGATTGGTGATGGAATTTTTCCACCATTTTCGCGAAAACAACCCGTTACTGACGTTAGTTCACTTTTTCAGGTCTTATAAATGCGATCATTACCATTTTCGAGATGAAATTCGTCATCCTATAGCCCGAGAGTGCTTCATTTTGAGGTGTTTTAAAGATATGGTCGAAAAGGAAATTTACGACCATACTGTCTTTGCTTGGCATTTCAACAAGAGCACCAACACATTTGATAGTTAAACATGTATGATAACATCTCCGGCTTCCTTCTCAATACAATATTCACGCTATTTTTCTTTGTTTGCAAGATTTCAGGTAGATACTGGTCGATGAAAGGTTTCTCTCGGAAATGGTTGGAAATGACGCTGTCATATGGTTGCTTCCATCCTTGGTGTATATGGAACGGCGTAAGAAAAGAGCATCATATCTCACTCAATCATTGAGAATCTTCAGAAGTAAATTCTATGCACCCTACTGCATCGTTTCCAACTAGATTGAGGTCGTGTGACATTCATGCGGGACAATATACAGAAACAGATGAAATCAAACTGCCTGCCGATCACCGGGACGTATGTCTCTCAGTCAGTCACATTATAACGTTTAGAACGCCAAGTATCTGTCGCGGAGCAGAAAACTTCCAATCACCGTGGCAATCAATGGAATCGGTGACGATGGTTACCATGTACCCCGAACGCTTCAAATACAGATTTTTCATCACTTCCCGCATGTGTTCGTTCTCCACGTTGTTCATGGTAAGGGTGGTTCGGAAAGAGCAGCTACTAGTGTGAACATATACTGCATACCCAGACGCTGTCATAACTTAAGTCAGTCGAGTGGAGCAGCTACTGGTGTGAACGTATACTGCACACGCTGGCATTATTCATAGCTCAATTGAATGAGGTTGAAACATCTATTAGTGTGAACGTATATTGAATACACAGACGTTCTTTATAGCCCAAGTGAATCAAGTTGTAGCATATACTAGCGTGAGTGCATCCTGAAGTCTGAGATGTTGTTGATATCCTAAGTCAATTAGGTGGAGCAGCTACTAGTGTGTATGCATACTCAGACGCACTCCATAGCTCAAATGAATCAGGTTGAAGCTGCCACTATTTGGAACACAGTGCATCCTTAGTCGCTGTTGATAGTCCAAGTCAATCGAGCGGAGGTACTGCTAATGTGAACGTATACGACATACGCAGGCGTTATTTATACCTAAATTGAATGAGGCTGAAGCATCAATTAGCGTTAACTTATACTTTAGTGCGTAAGTGCATTATCTCAACGTTTCCCCAGGTACACGAAGAAATACCAGACGCGAAATAAAAATACAGATAATTGCGGTGACGGAAAATATATTATACGATAATTACAAATGGTCCCGATCAACGCTAGACGACAGCGATACGCGAAATAGCTAAGGAGGCTGAGAATCCGACCGCCGAGCGCTCGAGCAAACAGGAAAGTGTGTATGCGCGAATAGCGCGCACAGGCCCACAAGCATGTGAACAAACAAACGCGATCCCATGCATCAGGCAGGCGGCATGCAAAGATCCTTAAGCCCCTATGTACTATATGAGTTGAGATTTCAGGAAGGATTTTACACATCGTACAGCAGGCAGACTGGGGGTATCTCTAGGTCGCTACACAGCCCCCCTCCAGAAGGGTGCTGCAAACGCAACCCTTCGATCTACGTGAGGACCATCTGCGGCCAGCCACCCTTGGCCCGGTCTAGTTCATGCTGCACCAGTTTGCGGCCGGTACTGCAATTGCAAGTCGCCGCAGGTAGAGGAGTACTAGTGACAACAGCTCCTAGCGAGCTCCTACTCGAGTGTCCTCTCCTACGGTGTCGAAACGAATGGGGGAGTTGAGCGTTCTCATGTCGTAGTCCTGGGGATAACGTGGTGGTCACATAAGTGTTCCCGTCGTAAACTTCGATCGATCCAAGGCGTGAGCGCGTGCACGGAGATGAGAAGCGATATAGGTAAGTTTGGGCACATGCACAAATGGTAAACTTACCTGGCGAACGTAAATACGCGGACATGTATCAAAACGCTTTTTTTAGTTTCCAAAAAATGTTTTCAATTTTTCGGGTTTTCAAAAGCTTTTGTGATTTTTTGTAGTGCTCAAATAGAACAAGATCTAACGGATCCTAGTCATCTACCAGACGTTTAGACTAATGCGCCCTACGACCCGAACTTGTTACGATAGGTGCTGGCGTTGTCGGTGATGTTGTGTCCGCAGATGGTGCGCTCGGACAAGGCTGTTCAGATGATGTTGCATGCCTGGCCGCGGGATGCGGAGGCACATTGAGGCTTCCTCAGTTCTTTCAAAGCAGGTAGGCTTCACTCGGTCGATACTAATGGTGTCCCTGATACCCTGGCTCTCGAGTACGTAGACGCGATCCTTCCGTTGAAGTACCTTGAATGGACCTTCGCAAGGTCGCTCAGGTGGGTGTCGTGAACCATCCGCGCGAACAAACACGTGTGTGCAGTCGTGGGGGCTGTTGGAAACAAACACATTGTGGCTTTGTTTCCGAGTGTCCGTGAGGCAGAGGCGGCGCATATGCGAAACAAGTTGCTTGGCGTAGGAAGCATAGTATCGGAGTGCGTCCGTGGCAGAGGAGAAGTAATTGCCAGGAAGGCGCAGCGGTTGGCCATAAAGGAGTTGGGCGCTGGACACGTGAAGGTCGGCCTTGAGGGCCGCGCAGACGCCGAGTAAAACCATTGGCAGGGCCTCCGTCCAACGGATTGCATCGACGGCTGCAAGGGCTGCTTTTAGTTGCTGGTGAAGGCGTTCGACCGTGCCGTATGCAGCCGGGTGGTATGCTGTGGTCCGTGTGCTAGAACGCTGGCCATAAACGGAAGTAGGCGTACCGTTTTCTGTACGTAAGGTTGATTGCGCCTGCGTAAGTCGTTCACGAGAGCCCGGTGGGACAGCGCTGATCTCTGCACCAGTGTCGATGAGGTAACAAACTCCCGACTCGTGGTCTCAAATGAAAAACAGGCGCTTTCGGGAGCCAGCAACGTCAGTCGCCTCGACGTGCTGGCCGACTAGTTTCCCTGGTTTTTTTGGAGAAGAAGCAGGGACTGCGGCAGAATAGAGCACAGTTACCAAACTGCTGGTGGAACTAGCAGTGGTCGGGGTTGGCACTACCTGTGAGCGCTCGTTGATTCCTACAAGCCTACCGGAAGCCTTTTTGTTAGACTTGCACGAGGGTGAGTGTGGGCGCGAGCTTCGGGTGCTGGGCGCCTGCATTTGGCGTGTGACTTCGTTCACACGGTCGGTCAAGAATGCCAGTGGTTCCGGCACTAGTGAGGATACTTGAGAGACCTTTTTTCCGTATATCTCCCAGGGAACGTTAAGATGATGCACCTACGCACTAAAGTATAAGTTAACGCTAATTGATGCTTCAGCCTCATTCA
>LUCH01002855.1:70137-84587 GCA_013368495.1 Paragonimus heterotremus
GGGCAAAGAACCTCGAGTGGACACCTCGGCAGCGAAAACTACAATCTCAGGTTTCGAATGTAGCTTGCGGTCTACCATGACTTGTGACTTAATTTTAAATCACATCTCGCATCTTATCCCCTCCTGCCGGGGGCGATTGACAGATACAGCGTTCAGTTTGGTGTTGGCGGACGTCGAAGCGGACATTTTTCCACCACTATCTCGGTACCGGGCATGTCTTGTGAATTGCCAGAAGGCCAAGTGACATTTAGGCTGACTTGGTGCGCAGCCTACCAGCAAGTACGAGGTTTCATACGTCCGATGAGAACGAAGATGCGTAGCTTGACGCTCAGCCGGATGAACAGCCTAAGATATCATGGGAAAGCGGTCCCACACAGCAACTCGCCCTTCTCTGATAACCTACTGTTTCATTTTTGTCGCAGCCTCTTTTAGATGTGCAGTGGGCAAGAAAACTACCCTCTTGGTGGTTGCAACGCCAAGGAGCGCAAGCGATGTTTACCCATTCAATGACTGTAGTTCCAAATGCTTTTTAGGTAGAGCTTGTTAGTACCTGTCCATCCTGCTCCCCATAGAAGAAATATAAGACAATACATAATTAAGAGCAGTCCCGAATGTGCAGTCAAGTTTTCTGCGTCGCTCTGTTTTTTGTGATGCTACGTGGCCACTTAGGGGCAAGGCGGCGCTTTAGCTGCCGTCAATTCTGCGGCTCATGCAGATGGAATGGAGGGATGAAGAAGAGATGAAGTCGTACCACTTCTGGCGTTGATAGCACTACAGACTTTTTGCAAAAATATGTTGCACCTGTCAAAGCCTCAAGTTCTCTGCTGAGCCCAAGCGCTATTGGATCTAACTCGAGTCGCTGTCAATAGTAGTAAGCAATACGCACCATGAAACAGTTCGTCTTCAGTTATACAATAACCAGACTTGACTAAACGGAAAGACAGATACCATAAAATGCAAATAGTACAATTTTTAGTGAATTGTACATCATTCGACAAAGATTAATGGTGGATTTGTGTAGGTTGCATACACATAGTACAGCAGAAGAGCACAAACACGAATAGCCAATGGCAGCTGGAAGTTGGAATCAAATTTTGACTTGTCCACGAGCTACTCACTACGATAGGCTCAGTATGAGCGTGGCTCAACTGCCTCCAGTCGTGCAACTAACTGCGCGCAGCTAGGTCGTGTTCTGTTTCAACGACCAACCTAATGCATTTAATTCACGGCAGTTTGGTTCACAGATTTTCAGGCGTTGGTTGAATGATTCAAAGGCTGCCCGGTTATTATCAACCGTTGATACGAGGGTTCAAGGACCAGGACCAAAGGCGCTCAGCTCCAGTAAGTTCATCTGTTCTTGTACACGCCAGGCGTCCATTGTTCCGGAAGACGGTCGCTAAAAACGATGCAGCACCGCTTGTTGGGATTACAGCAAGTGTCAACGCCGAAGCAGAGTTAAGGACCTGACAAGGTTTCAATGAAATAGGGAGCTAGCAGTGTTATAAAATGAATTCTGGGTGTGGAACTTACGACATCAGAAGTGAGGTTGTTCCTGTGTTTCATAATCCTTTAAGAAAACTATTAATGTTCATGGAAGGTCCCGGGACGGAACTTGTGGAACTTCTTGTCACGACTCCGTCAGCCGCTATCACCCACTAAGATAAAGAACTGCTGAAAAAATTGCGCGCAAAAACTGAGTCACCACACAGTCTTAAAAATTCAGATCAATGAAATTCAAGGAGTTCGAATGGCGACTCGCGGGTTGCATGTCGCATCTCATTGGTCGATTTGATAGAGGTGTGCTGGACGCGCTCAACAACACGTACGTCCTTCTTCATGGCAGCATACAAAACTCGATCGATACATTCATACAGCGGATTTATGTGAACCCCGTGAATTGTCTGAATCGCATTCTTGTGTGTGAATGGAAGAGCCCGTCTCGCCAGTGCAGGGGCAGCAAACCCCAATTTCGCAGTCACCTCTTAATGACACGTGAACGATCGGTTCGATGACATTCGGATGCTTAGACGCTTGTTCAAAACAATTTTCGTGATGCACGCTGTACTAAGTGAGCTGTCAGGCGCGAAGTCATAGTCGGAATCTCCACCAAGTGACATGCATACACACCTACTTTCATTTAAAAAGACTTCCACCACCTAATCAAAGCAAGACCTGTCTGTTGGTCACTAAGCTCGTTAGCACCCTTAATTTCTGAATCCTCGGCGTAGAGAAGGCCGTTGCTGGAAATACCGTCCGGAGGCTCGTTGATGCAAGTAGAAAACACAAGACTAAGCGCTGACCTTTGAGAAACTCCCACCAAAATCAGGAAGGCTGTGGGATGCTTGACCCAGTTTGGATTATAAGTGTTCCGTTACCAAGTAAGTGAACAATCCAGCAAAGAAACTCCCACTCGGACGCCATTAACTTCCAGCTTATGTTTGAGAGCACCACGTAAAACACGGTTGAACACGTCAGCGGATTCAGAGAAAATAGCCCCAGGCAATCCACGACGATGAGCCTGTTTGTTATGCGACCGATAAGAATGGAACCTATGCTGGGTGGAAGAAAAAATACTGTCCTCTAGAAAGCAATTAAGGACAGTATGTTACAGCAAACGCTCCATTATCTTGGGTGTGATGCTGACAAGGCTCGTCAGCCAACAGCTATCAAAGGATTTTCGTAATCCCGCCTTGAAATTCAGCATGACCATGGTTTTTATTTCACGCACTGCGGAGAGTAATAACTAATAATAATAATAATAATAATAATAATAATAATAATAATAATAATAATAATAATAATAATAATATAAAAACAATAACAGTGGTATATTTATTAATACACTTGTGAGAACCACGCTCATGTGAACGTGACCTATGTACAAATTGTAACGCGATACACATAAGTGCACTCCATACACATAATTAATAATTGTACAATACACCAATTGCGTAAATAAAGTAACAAAACAGACAATAGGATAAAAAAATTCCGGTCTCTGAGGAAGCGTTTGCGACACCTGCTCCCAAAACGATACTTCTCAGATACTTCAATGTTTGATGAACAAATGCTGAGAACTGTAATGTTCTAATCAGTCGAACGATACAAATAACCAAAATATGATTATACAAAAGAAGAGTTGTAACGGTAACGAATAGGCCCAAAAGGTAAGCGTGCACATGAAACGGGAGACCTGTCCGTAAAAATAGGGACGACTCACGGGTAAGCCAACGTCTGCTGAGTTGAATAGACCACTAGAAGATAGAAAGACAGTGCCAGAGATGCGGTCCGGAACACAGCTGACGGAAAATTCCACATAAGGCATGGGATGATGAGAGTCAAGCGTCGACAGATCAACCGATACGCGAAGCAAGGTTTTCCGCCGTGCAATTATTTTACCACTCCAAAAACCCGTACAACTGAAGAAGACAGAGACGATGCGTGGCAACTCCCGTTTATCCGTGCTGACTACTAAGTTCAAAAAGTGATGGCGATGGTTTTGACCAAGTGTACAGGTCATGTTAACAAAACGGTATATACAAAAACATACAAATGACTTATGAAATACAACTGTGAATTGTGGATTTTGTAATACTCCCTCACTATGACGTTTGTGGGCTAAAAACACAATGAAAGAATGGCAGTGAAGAGAAAACAAACGGAACGCTCGATAGCCAAATCACATACTGTAATCTGTCAGGTGTTTCGGCCAGTGTATATACCGTCCTCTACGTGTGGTGCACAGTTCAGAAAAACAAGGGTGCTGGGCTGAAGATTTATGTGATACTGTCGGGATGGGGGGTTACTTTCAGTCAACACCGGGTCAGGTGGATCGACATCCTTCTCTGTGTAGCCTGGTTATAATCGATCAATGGATACGGATTCGCCTCGTTCAGACCTGTCCATAATAAATAATTTTTCGTCGCGCTTAACCGCTTCGAATGGGCCGAGGTATTGTGGTTGTAGTGGTTTCCTGGTGGTGTCCTGTCACATAAACACAAATTTACATACAGATTGAATATCACCCAGAAGTGATCGCAGCTGTCGCATTCCCATAGACTTTCCAGTCGGCTCCTTTCGAAAAGAATCACTAGACTCGAGTTTCGCTCTCATTAGAGTTCGTCAGAGGTGTATATAATCGCCACTGCCGGGACTTCAACCACGGACACGCTGGAAAATCCATGGGAATGCGACAGCTGCGATCAACTATGGGTGGTGTTTACTCCGTATGAAAATCAAAATCCCCTACTACTCATTAGTGAACAAATCTACATGTGAACAAATCCGGAGATTTTTGTTTTTGGCTCCAACGTTGACGGGTCGGTGTGGAACGAGGGCCGGACATGTGTTGTTGTAAACGTGAAATGTAATCCCTGCCTGACTCTGAATTAGTAGAGGGTTGAATCAATTCTCCCGGGATCTACAAGTTGGTACCGTGAACTAATTCAGAGGTAATACAACCAATGTCCTGTTTAACAGTAGACCGGGTTTCAAAGAGAATGAGTGGTATGTACTCGCTCCACTTCGTTGCTTCGGACTGCGTAGTTATCAGGGCTTTAATTGCCAGTGAAAACACTCCACTAAATCATTAGCACAAGGACGGTATGCCGTCGTCTTGATGCGCAAACGACCGTGAAGTCGCAAAAAAGGGCAGACTGGAACTAGTTGCCTCGATTCGTAGTGATTGTAGATGGCACACCAAGATTAGCGATCCAATGTTCCAAGAAGGTTTTGGCGACTGTCTTCGCTGAAACACCTCTGATTAACACAGTTACTGGCCAACGGATGGAACGGTCGACTGCGCTCAGTATGTAGAAACAATCATTGGGGGTGGTAATCGGCCACGATGTTAAGATGTACATGTGAAAAACAGGCGTCTGGCTGGGAGAACGTGTCAGTTGTGGTAACCGTATGCCTGTGCTCTTTACTCCCTTGGCATTCCATCCACTCTTGTGACCACATGCGAACATTTTTGTTTATGGGGGGGGCGAACAAAGCTATGGCGATTGTCAGTAAACCTATTTCTCACTATTGTTGTTTGATTACATTGCTGACTATAACTTGTACTGTTGCGCTCAGCGGATAAATTACTGGATTTGCTTAGTTCGGTTGTTATTACTATTGAGTCGAAGCTAGCCCTGAGGTTAAACTAATTTAACTACTTGGTTTCTGTATTCTTGGAACCATCACAACTGGCGTCGCGGACTTCTGTGAATTTCTACGATGAATTCCTGTCCACTTGAAACTCTCTATATCCGTAATTCGTCGAGAGAAATCGAGGACTATTTCGAACGCAAAGAGGTAAAAGCGGAATAGAAAGCCGCTCACTTCCTCACCGTATTTGACAAGGATGCGTACGGCTTGGTGAAAAACTTGGCATTTCCTGATTCACCGATTTCTCTTCCTTACGAATCCTTGAAGAAACTGCTGCTTTCACATTTTCAACCGGTAAACTTTGAAGCAGCCGAACAAGCTGAATTTCATACGCTCGTGAGAAAATAAAATCAAGATATCAGACAGTTTATTCCTGAAATTCAGACTCAAGCTGCTCGGTGTGATTCCGAAGACCAATTACATACTTAACTCCGTGACCGTTTGGTTGCTGAAACAAATTTGCGTGACCTACACCAGAAGCTTCTACTTCTTCCGAATTCCACTTTCCAGTCAACTAGAGCACTATGCGAACAGTATCAGGATGTCAAAGCTGTTGTAAAAGATGAACCGATGATTTTATACTACAACAACGCAAGACGGTCAGAAGGTCAGCATAGGCGGCTGTCTGAAAAGGTAAATACTGGAAATACAATTAATAATAATAATCCTGCATCTGATCCAAATACTACCAGTCATTGGAACGACTGTAAGTCATGTGGTTGAAAGCACATTCAATCCGTTTGCCATAGTTCAAAATCTCCTTTTACACATTCCAGTTGTGACGATGATAACTTGAGTTCTGACTTTCAATCCATTGTTCTTACTGTGATTTCTACCAATTTTGTTGATTCTACGCACCATATATACCCCTTCGTTTATTGTTAACGGTGGTCCCCAACATTCCTACATCGTTGACACCGGTAGTATTGCATCTTTTATTTCCGTCGCTCGAATGAAGCGGCTGGAACATTCCGTTATCTAGAAACCCGCTAATATGTCTGTTAAGGGTATTACCGGACATGCTTTACCTATTCTTGGCGAATGCGAACTTTCGCTCACAGATGTGCTGTCCGTCACTTATTCATGTTCACTTTTGTTATTAATTCCGGTCCGTCCATTATCGGTCTTAAGTGTATGAGGATTCTGAAGCTCTCTCTTATATTGTCTGTTAAACCTTCTGGGACTGGAAGCTTCGTTTCTGAGTCTGTTTCAGATTTGCAGTCAGTTGCCGAAAGAGTATCTGCAATCGACCCGGCGCAGGCAAGAATTTCTGAACGTCTGAAAAAAAGCAACCTCACCACTACTGCCCGGACTTTCATTTGAACTGCGGAGGATATGGTGATTGTCAGTAATCCTGTTTCTCATTATTGTTGTTTGATTACATTGCTGACTATAACTTGTACTGTTGCGCTCGGCGGATAAATTACTGGATTTGGTTAGTTCGGCTGTTATCACTATTGAATCGAAGCTAGCCCTGAGGTTAAACTAATTTAACTACTTGGTTTCTGTATTCCTGGAACCATCACAGAAGCGCTGTGCAGTAAGCTCCAATGTGCAGCGTTTTCCAGGGTGAGATAAACGGTGAAAACGGCTAAAAACAGTACTTCGTTAAGAAAGTGGGACAAAAATGCCTAAGTGTGCCTGTCGAAGTACCGCACAGAATGTCACCAACCTGTGTCGACAGAGAGATGGTAGACGATTTCACGGATTTACAGACGGAAACACCATCCATGCCCTCAGAGTACCACAAGCCAGTGACCATTTTAGGCAACGGTTAAACTGAATTGTCCCCAGGACGTGATAAAGTATCAGCGAAGGTGTTAGCGTCACCACGTAAGTGTCGGATGTCTGTGGTGAATTGAGAGGTGTAGTCAAAATGTATAATTTGACGCGGGGAGTACCGATCTGTTATGGCGCGATAGGCAGACGTCAAAGGTTTGTGATCGGTTTGCATGACGAAGTATCGACTTTCCAAGAGGTGTCGAAAATGACGGGTCACCAAAGAAATAACCAGCGGTTCACGCCCAAAGGTGTTGTATTTGAACTGTGCTGGTTGAAGCTTTTGGGAGAAAAAGGTCAAGGGTTGCTGTTCACTTTTCATGGATTGTTCTCAGGCTGCGCCGATGGCGGCATTTGATGTATCTGTGACGAGAATGGGACGGGCATATTGGACTTGCGCAGGTGACTATATATGAACGTGCGGTACTTAAGCTGGGGTTGTGCGCACAGTTTTTAAATGTGTAATCAGGCTGCAGGAAAGAAGTTATGGCTTGTTGAAAATCTACTCGATTCATCACCCACCCAAACCCCGGCACATTGGAAGAACTAACGGGAGCCAATCCGAACGTCACTTCAAATATGCCACGTAAGGAAAAGACAAATAGTCTCAATGTTACGACTTCCATTATTCACTAATATCTCCACTTTATATTGCACCAATTAACGTCCATTTTACTACTTTGTATGTGTTAATACCATCAGCCAATGATAGACTGATTTCTTCAATACTGTTGTAGTCCATAAATTTGGCCTCCTATCTCATGAATAGAAACTGCCTACTGCAACCAGTACACGGTCTTCTCCTTATTACTTGCATGGGAGGTTTCAATGCGTGTATGATTTCTAGGTTTATTCGAAGTCCATAAATTCGAGTGTTACAAGTGCCTATCTACAGTGTCTGTTCAAAAGGCTTGTTTACAGGTTCTTCCAGAATAACTACCGTCTCTTTGGAGATCTTATGTAGACTCACTGTCTAGTATGGAACAACTTTGAACGCGAAGCTCTCGGCTTTTAGTAGGGAAAAGTCAGCTACAGTGAGCGGTTCATGGGAGATTCGCGAAGGTCGACTGGGGTATCAGTTTGGTGATGCAACGTTGCGCGTTTCTAAATAGCACTTCTTGAATATCCCGCCAATCACTTACTATTCGGAAGGAGTCTCCCGTCGGGCAGTCTTAGCAGTGGAGCTAAAAGTTTATTCCCCCTCAACCGACGCATATATTTGGCTGTAAGCGTTCGTCTGCATCAGCACTCAGCAGAACCTTTTCTCGTACGAGACTAGTACGTTCACAGATTACCAACTTAAACCCATTTCGAACGGTCTATAACGTGTTCAGATCCTGTAGGTCGCCTGTAAGCTCATGCCTCGCACGTGAGTATGAACTATCATTGAGAAGTCGACGTATTATCAACAGAAGTGGGCGGGCGAAAATGGTACGCAGCTGGCTCAGAGCGAGTATATTATCCGCCTACCGACTTGCGTTTTGAAGCGCCGGATAATTCATGTCCATCGGCTCAATTTAAATGGAGTGAACCGAGGCAGCCTCTCGGTCCGTTGAAATCTGCCTGACCGAAGTTTTGAACAGTGGACTACCTTGCTGGTTATATCAGCTAGTAGCGTATGTGTTTGAAAGTCAGCAACGAGTGGTAGCTGTGCTTAAGTGGCTGCCTGATCTCCACACGGAGACCCTCGTTTGTAATAACTGGGTAGAGCAGAGAGGCAGTTTGCCCGGGACAAAGCAGCGTCATTGTGCCAGCATGCTGTGTACACACACTCCGTCGCATCAACATCGACGAGAATGCTCAGAATTCATTCTCGCGGTCGGAATAAAACAGTGACATTTAAATTATCGCGGGTGCATTGGGACCTCACATAATCAGCCGGTAAAAGAACGCTGAAGTCCTAGGAAGTTTTCCAAACTTTTAACAAGAGCGTCACCGCCCGAATTGTGGCCGTGAGGGAAGGCGATATACAACCCTCAGCAAGAGAGTCGTGGCCATGCAGTGCTAGCCATGGCGACAGAGAGTCAGATCCATAAGGGAAGTAGATGTTTTCCCGATGACTTATTAAGGAGGATTGCGAAGGCCCTGTTCTCCCTCAGAGGAGTCAGCACTGTACACGGAATATCCAGGGGCATTCAGATAACTATCACAGATGTTTGCAGAAAGTCAAGCTTTTGTAAAAATAGCTGTGGGGATTTGCAATACTAACCGACCTTCTGGTTTCTGGAGGCTTGTGAAATAAGCTCAGGCAGCTTGTATACTTTCAGCTGAAGGCTAATCCCTCGTGTAACTTTGTGAGACGTGAGATGGCGCTCCTCGTATGATGCGCTTTTGAGTACCGCTGAGTGGACTGGAGATCACACTGCGCCTCTTTCCCTTCCTTTTCGTGGCCGCTGCCATAAGTCAAAGAATGGGCTTGAGCAAGCTACCTAACACATTTCCAAACAACGCCGTAAATATGCCGTTTGTTTCCAACACCTACAACGTTCTTGATATTCGATGCGTGTCGGGGCCAAGTTTTCATTACCCTGCGAGAAAATCTCCCCAATTGCAAGCAAATGAAGTTTAAGTGCGTGCCCACCTTTCCATCGCATAAATTAGGCACCGGCTTGTGAGGTAGTCATCTGATTCGACGTTCAGGCAGATGATCAGCACCTCAAACGTAATGCGAAAACACCTAGTGAGTACACGTTCGGTTCCGTCAGACCCGTCTTTTGACGGTCGGTTCGTGATTAAGGACTGACGCTGACCGCTCGACGTTGCCTAATTTTGTTGGGCATATTACTGTTCTGAAGGAAGGAGGCCAATCATGTTGATTCATTCCAGGCAAGCCGCCACGTGGAACCATTGGACATAAGCTCGAAAAAAGGGGAATACACTGAACTAAATGTCGTTCGAGATTCACTAGTCTTCGTAACCTATTTTATCCTTAATGTCCCACTGAAATAGCTCGATAAGATTTACAAAACAGAAGCTCCTACTTCCCGCACTTGGACAAATCTACTAAATAGAGAGGCCAAATCAAATGATATGTGTTGCCCAGCAAATGTTAAACATGCATTGCTCTTCCGGCTCATAAATTTAAGTTGAACTCAATTAGGTGAGGTGCTTAGCTCGTTTTACATAAGAAACTGTTCACTCAGTGTGTCCAGTGACTGCCATATTTAATCGTTACCAGCAAATAGTGGTAGCGGATACGAATCCAAGAGAAAAGGATCTTCGATGGAGACAATAAACAACAGGGATCCATGGTCAGAACCCTAAAAAACACCAGTGAAGGAGTCTCTTAACCAGACAATGCGTAGTTGACGGCTATGCAACAGAGCGAATTGGTAAAATATACATCCAGTCACTGAAGGAGGTTTCCTTGTAATCTTTAATGGCGCTACTTGCTAACCAGAACCGACCGGATCCCCCGATCAGGCGCTTTAGCTAAGACAATTGTCATTGATTGAAATATTTTTCTGCACCGCAACAGATACTTGGCGTTCAAAACATCTTGGTGTGACTGGCTGAGAGGTATACCCCCAGATGATCGGCAGGCACCTTGATTTCATCTGTTTCCGTATACTGTTCCGTATGAACGCCACGCGACCTCAGTCTGGTTGGAAACAATACAGTAGAGTGAATAGAATTTACTTCTGAAGATTCTTAATGTTTGAGTGGGATATGCGACCCTTTTCTTGCGCCGTTCCATATACACCGAGGATGGAAACAACCATATGGTAGCGTCATTTCCAACCATTTTTAAGAGCAACGTTTTATCGACCAGCATCTACCTGGAATTGTACAAACAAAGAGAATTAATATAAATATTGCATAGACAAGGAAGCTGGAATTGTTGTCATACATGTTTCACCATCGAATGTGTTAGTATTCTTGCTGAAATGCAAAACCAACACTGTACGGTCGTATATTTCCATTTCGACCATATCTTGAAAACGCCGCAAAATAAAGCACCCTCATGCTATAGTTTGACGTATTTCATTTCAAAACTTGCAATTATCGCGTCACCTCCGAATATTTACAATTGGTGTGCTGTACGCACTAAGCCTGAAATTCCTATTTTAAAATTTTCAAGGATATTTGAAATACCAGGATTCACGCCAGAAGGACCGTTTTGCCTTTTGAACGACCTTCGAACCGAATCCCTCGAAACGGATAACTACTGCTATTTCCAACCACGTGTATTAGTGAACATTCTATTGTTTTACTAACAATTGTATGACCGAAATGATTAACAGTGAGTGATTCTGTGTTTGTTCTCATGATTTACCTCAAAATGCACAATAAGGTTGTATCACAGGATTTATACAAGTTCGGGTTGATTTCCGATGGTCGGCCACTTGGTACTGATCGACAGGCGTTTGATTCATGTGATCAGTGTTATAGTCTTATTGAGCTAGCGTTATATCTAGTATGTCACATCAACCATACTTCGCCCTTAGAACATTGGCTATCGGTTGTCGTGCAATATTTACACCTGTTTGGTCGTGCATTTTTATCTAAGTAGACAACTACATCATTCTAAGCTGCTTCATCGACGTACCCACTTAAAACATCTCATCCGTTAACTTGCAGATACTCTCCGAAGACTGATTGTCCATATAGACAATGAATATCTGTTAACAAAGTTATGGTTTGGATCGTCAACCAGTTGTATGGGAAGAAACCAGTGTACTGATCTGAACACCCATACTGTACATTTACGATGACTAACAATAAATGTGTTTGCATTCACAACCTTTCGTTCATTGTCGCTTGTAGTCTTGCACTGGTTGGTCGTCCGGTAGATTAGAAACCAATGCGGACGCGGTGAAACAATTATATGATAAGACCTAAAAGAATAATGCGTAGTATTTGAGAGAAATCGTAAGTGTAGCGGAGATTTCACACAGTAAAACGATTCTATGACCAGCCCCCATTTTACCCCCATGGGTCTCACTGGGGGCCCGCTGGTCAAACTCCATTTTTACCAACCGCCAGCCCCCAAAAGCCCCTCGGGGTCCCCTAGGGAACCATATGGGGCGTGTTATTAGGGTTACCTTGTGTGATATTCACCCTACGAGTCACTGAATGATTCTTTATATGTCGAGGTGCTACCACTTTCATTAATGGTTCCTCGCTCTTTTCCACGGCTCCGCTAGCTGCGAATCAGATGTGTTTTGTCGCACTGGCAACGGCCATCCGTTTTCCTGCACGCCAATCCAATCCGCCGGCGGCTAGCAGTAGCCGCTTCGCCTTCCCGTTGCAACTATCACAGTACACATGCATTTAACTCATTTAGACACAGGCTTGCGAGTGTGCTTCAGGTTGCTTCCCTCACGCCATTGTCGTCTCGCACGGTAAGTGATCCGTGCTAGATCCAATGCATCTTTGAAATTCGGTTTATTGCAGGAAGGCCTGTTTATACGAAGCCGAGTCGGTTTACTCCCACCGTATGATGGTCAGTCATCCGTACTGAGATATTCCAGGCTACTACCGATGAAGTCAGTGAGAAACACGGGGGGAGAGCCTTCCAAACCTATACCACAGTGACAATTTTTCGTAGTATGTCTTTTCAGAATAACAATTTTTCGGTGTTGATTTCAGTTAGTGATACTACTGTGTGCAGTTCAACGCTTCCCGCCTTATAATAACGCCAGACTGCCTGCTCCACAGTTTTCACCATTTTAGTGAACCAGATTTTGATGTTTTGAGTAACTTCAAGACGATTGATTTACGACAGTTTGTACGCCACTGGATAGAAAGTGCAACCCAGGATTCCTATTGACGCCGAAGTTGGTTAATTTTGATCACACTGATATCTGTGATGCTGTTGTGGTCTTTAATTTTTACTTTCGCGGTGAGCACCGAATCCCCCACGGCCACTGCTTTGCAAGCCGTATAACTGCCGAAAACTGGCTGTCATCCACCGCCTTCGAACCCAAACGAAGCCTCGTTATTGTGTCGGCTGGGTAGCCCTGGCAGCAAAATCTCTGAACTTGCTTAGGTAAATATTGATAGCCATCGGACAGTTTAACCAGATGATTTATGGGCATAGCGACGCAAAATCACCAAGGATGTATCCTTCCGATAGCTGGCTAAAAAATCATCTGTTTATGATCTTCGCGTTTCTTCCGTTTTTTAACAGTGAGGCTGACACGACAGTTGCTTACTCTTTATATATTTCTCTATGTGAGCGTGTATTGGCTTGGCCTTTTTGCGGAAATTTTATTTGGCCCTGGACAATTGCGCCAAAGATGTCGAAGAATACTAAATTATTCGTCCGTTAGATGACCGATAAGTCCGAGGTAACTGAAACTCCGGACGCACTACACCAATGACCATATCATCTGATTGATTAGGCCACTATAGATGAGGTAATCCGAGCCGAACAAATCGATTGGATAAGGCAGCACATCAACGTGAGTATCCTATCGCGAGGTAACTAACCCAATTCAACTTTGCCGACACCCACGCTGACAAACTGGGCGAGAAATGAAACAAGCGGGCGTTTGAATAAAATCGTTTGAATGGATCAAACTGATATTCCAATTAAGTGTGCTGACAACATGAAGCGAGTGCTACGGAGCATGATATATTGGCGAATACACATATATTGACGGACGTTGGAAGCCGGGCTATAAAAACTATACAATATTTCAAGGCTTACTGGGCATCTGAAGATCTTGTCGACGGACGCGACCGTTAACTAACTCACAAGTTGACACTAAGCTTTACTGTTTCAAACACGACCAAAACAACTTTAGAATATTTAACTTGCACGGGGACCGAACCTTTCTCCCAATAAAATAAGTTTCAAAAGTGTTTTCTCAAGGCCATATCTCGGCCAAGAATTTTGATACAGCGGGTATGAAACTAGAAGATCTGATAGGGGAGCCCACATGGCTTCTAGTAATGCGACAGCCAGGATATAGCAAATCATACACACTAACGGCCAAATGGGACATGCTCAAAGTTCGACCTACAGCGACAAAGCAATTCTGTCATGGGGCAACGAGTAAAGACACAACAGTGAAGTTTTGAAACGAACTCAAAGAATATCTCGACGAGTCAATAATGTGCTAATATCCACGAGGTGATCACTGATGGACCTATGGGACTCACATCTAATTTGACCTCAAGCAGTAATGAACCTTCCAATAAACCTTAGAGAATGCACATAATGATTAAAAGATAAAATACAAACAAACCGTAACACAGGCCCGAAAAAGGACTTCATGAAGCTCTCATAAACGAAACGGTTGCCATATAGTACTTGTGTAATGAACAAAAATATTTAACTTGACTTGCATAAAATTCGAATTTGCGCATTAATAATGCAAGGTTCATGGGTAGGTCTGAAATTTCATGTCTAGGTTACCGTCCGAAACATTGCGTGGGCAAACCGCAACAAAGTTGAAGTTAACGTAAACAAGCCACTCATTATCCGGTACATGTGTGCATGGTCGGTATGTGTACATAGATACTTGTCTGGATATTAGATTCAGCTTCAGCTGTGACGGGAAGTTTGA
>LUCH01002856.1:19415-33099 GCA_013368495.1 Paragonimus heterotremus
CTGAAACGCGAAAACAAAGCATTTCGACGCCTCCACGTACTCATAGAAGGTACAATCCTTTGGCCATTTGGTCAATACGAAGAAACCGAGTTGAATTAGAAGTGTCGGAACGAGATACTCCCGAAGCAACGTCATTTACACATTCGAAAGAATAATAGATTTGACGCTACTAACCTCCGATTTTATTACTTTGCCCCGAGTGTCTGCATGCAAAACGGGAAGGACAGACGCCCGTTTTGTGCGCGGCAATTTTGGGGGCTTGGCGGGGACCGGCGAAGGGTGAATACCAAATAGGACGGGTTGGGTTAGGCGATAAACTTTGGATAATTTGGAGTCCGCAATAAGCACGGACGTCACACCTGGTGTTTTTGAATCGGAGATGGCCATGTGGATACGCAGGACTGTACACCGACGCGTGGAGAACTGGTTTGCACGGAACCGAAGAGGAACGTAAAGAGGGAACTGAGAAGGCATTTTGAATAGAAAGTACTCGCCGGCTGTGGGATACAGGTGTTGTCAGTTTAACAAATGCACTTACAGTGGTATGCAGATATGGTAAAAAAAATAAATTGAGTCGTTAATTGGATTTTCAGGTTCATATGGCTATCGAATGGTCTTTAAACGAATTGGTGTACAAAAAAATGAGTCGATAAGCCAAACCATACTTAGCATTCTGTCAAGCGACTTGTTGCCTCAAAGTGCCTCCACAAGGATACAGCGGCAATGTAGACTTAGCCTTGAATAGTGAAAACGGTGGAGGTTGGTTACGGGTTCATATACTGGGGAAGCTGCATCTACAGCGGCGTTGTCACAGAAAATGAAACACAGATGCACGTATCTCCAGAACTAGAGTGTATGTACCTTCTGATTAGCTTCTCCACAAAAGGCATATATTTTTTGAGGTGGGAAATATATGAAAAAGGCAACAGTAAGAACAGTACTATCACCCGCTTACAAAATAACCATCCGGAATTGAAGACGTAAACCACCTTCAACCATCTATATTCAATGGCACACATTCAGCAGCACCAATATGTGAACACCGAGGAAGTTAAAAACCAGACAGTTGGTATCGCAGTTGCCGATTAGTTTCAAACGGGCCTTTCTACGTGGCAGAAGTAAACATGCCACAAGATATCTTCTCTAATAATCCCTGTCCCAATAAATGCCTTGTCAGAAACATGTAGGAGAGACTAATGCATGTCTCAAGAACTACGGTTGATGGGAAAAAGTCTGTCTTTGCCATTAAAAGAGGACGCAGCAGGAGAGCTTGTAACCTTTCAACTAACTAATGCTACTGGTAGTACTTACTATGCTACAAGTTCTGTTATAATATTCCACTCAAAACGGACGGTGCCACTTAATCTGGAATATATCTGGCAATGCTTTCTCTATTGATCTATTCATTTGACTGTTCCCATGGATCAGCTCATGTTAGTAACACTACTAGGCATTTATCGGAAAGAACACTGCCCGGCGTGTCTTCGCCCTGGAACAGCAGAGGATATCAACCCATCCGCCCATCTGGTTGCCTGTGGCTGACACACGGACACGGGAGGAGCGTTTTGCATCGTCCACTCTGCCCCGGCACCGCGTCGCTAGAGGTCAAGTGGCATATCCCGTCTATCGCCGAGGCGGTCACAATCGCATTACGCTGGTTTGTGTTCCAAAACAGTTCGTTCGCATCTCGGGATCACTACGGCCAAGCACATACGCTCAATCCACGTGACAATTTGATGCTTTCCTCCTAACTCATCTCAATTAACACAAATTACCGAAAACCTACCTAGTTTGTGAGCATAACCACAATGAAGTTGTGTTTGTATTTTATCCAATCGTCTTATCCCTTGTTCTGTTCCTCATATTGAACTTCCCTTATTGTTATTAATTTGATGTATAATTGGGTACAGTTATACGATACAAAAGATGAGAATTTACAGAAAACAGTTCTGTTCGCGGAAAAAAATGTTTTCATGATTTCTACAAGAATTTTCAGTTAAGCGATATTGTTAACGATATCGTCGTCACAGACAGTTATAGTCCTGAGAAGTCGTCCTAACCTCTAGGACCCTTTCGGATATCCTAACTTTTAGTCATCGGCAGCTGAACTACTTTCTAAGTAAGGAAACCTACTAATGACATCAAGTGATTTACTCTAGTGATTGGGAGTATCCAACAATATGTACATTTTTGTTTTAGGAAGCTCATGTTATAGCATAGAAGAATATCCGCCAAACTTTCTAAGGACAGTATCTAACACTTGGGAGATATCCCCTAAAAAGATTATTGCGTGAAAATGGCCAGCGTAGTTATGAAAAATACTGTGTAGCGAACAAGCTCGTTTTCAGTGATTCATCATCAAGCTAAATACATCACATTTTACGGGGGAATCATGAAGGGGGGTAAACATGGACGGGTGGTTTATGAAATCAGTCAATTCAGTGTCACACTACATCAAGTACCCACTTGAACAGTGGTTCTTGACAGGCTAACATGGTGGAGGGTTGGCCAAGGCAGATCCAAAGTCTGAACAAAACGTTTCTGGACGCACAGGGGTGGGTTAAACAGACGAATTCCAATAGCTTCTGCTGTGGACAGAATCCTATGCCTCACCGCCCTCGACTGGGTGACCTTAACTCGGTAGATTGGGCGAAATGCATCCGTCACATTAACATAATGATTGGAATCCACCAGGTGCGATAGTATGGCGCTGTTGACAGATCTCGTTATTCCACTGTTGAGCCAAGCTGGGTGGTGTTACCGGACCCGTTCATATAGGCGTCTGGTCGTGCGGCCAACATAGCTGGTTCCACAGGAACAAGTGAATGAGTATACACACAAAAGAGCGCACAAATCAGAGCATTGGTTGACTTTTGTACCACAGTCTCGCTAACATGAGAAACGGTTAAAGTAGCTTTGATAACTACATATGGACACAATCCTACAGAGTTGTGGTAATAAAAGACGGCTAACCAAGGAAGCTGTTTATTTCGAACACTCGAGACGTTCAACTACAATCGTACCGATTCATCTGCACCAAAAGTGGTTTCCTACCAGGACAAATTATCCAAAAGGATTGACTTCGGTTTTCATTCCTGCTGTCCCGAAGATCAGGCCGTTGAGATAAGGGCTGCACACGGGGTCCATCAAGCTAACTTCTCTCCATGTTGAAAAAGACTAAAGCGTATCGTTGTCCCAACGTTAGTTCATGCAACCTTCTTCCGCTCCTGCTTGTAATTTTCGTTTCTCCAAATCGAGACAACTAGTTTGGGCTTTCAAATGTTTGTGAAATCCGAAAAAACTCAGCATTACGCTGTTCATACAAACAATTTCGATTCTGAAACTAGATACAATGAGCCTCCGAGACGCGTATTTAAGGTTGTAACGTCTCAAGTCATTTTAATTCGGCCTTGGATAATACTGTGGATAGGCCGTACGTTCATAGGCTCTTTAATGACGACGAAGTTAAATGTTGTGATCAAACTGAGGGGGTAATCACATCGAACTCTGCGGCACAACAAGGATTGCGTGATTGAATCCCAGTGAATGGTCGCTTATGTGCAGTCGGTCAAAGACAACCTAACATGAACATCATCGTGTTTACTGGTGGTGTTAACATAAAACCTAGTTACCATACTATAGAGAACAAGCGATTGGGTATCCGGGTGTTGTTGCAATCATGCACATCTTATGGACTCCACAGTATCGAGCTGTGCGTTTCAGCACAAAAGAGGGTGACGCATTATGTGGACACCACTCAGCGTAATCCAACCATGGACACGGACCAACCACACCGTTGTTACTTGCCCATGGCGACACTTCCTTAAAGACTGCCATTTATTTTGGAGTAATCAATATGGTTTAAACCACGTCACTGTTCCTGTCCGAATGCTCATGGATCACTCATTCGCAAATGCAGAACGGTCAATTGGAAATTGGCCGGTGAGGATGATAAACAACAATGCTAGTCAAACTGCTCGGATAGCAACGCGATCAAAGGCGACAACGGGCAAAAATCTCGACTGATATGGCCTGTTCCCCAGGAGCACAGCAACAGGAAATACATGCGAATTTATAGCCTGATGTGGGGACTTGATGAACACACCCAGCATTTCCAGGTGTCATCCAACAGGCCTATGCTAGCTCGCTCGGCTGAAGACGCACACTGCACTCCCGGAAGTCCGTCGAAAGTCGAAGTAAGTTTGCAGTTTAAATTACTGAAAAGTAATGGAGTCCAGGGTCCGGACACCCACAATCCAGATGTTTTCAGAGGTGTTGAAAAATTGTTGTCTAAACTTCCGCATGGGAAGTTGGAGAGGTGGCTCGTAATTGGGAAAAACCAGATAAGAGAACAATAGACAGTTTTTTCGGCTTGGCTGCGATCACATCCTCGCCTTATGACAGACATTGAAGCATCAACATTAGTTTCTTAGCCAATGGTCGTGGTTTTTCAAATCCAAATACTGATCTCGAGTCAGCAGTCCGACGCGCACACCGGGAGTGTCTTCGTCGCAGAGGTGTACCGGTGAAAATATCGTCTTGTTGAAATCGTTGTATGCCCACTCTGGCTATAGGCTGAGTATTTGATGGTAACTGCTTCGAATGCTCCTCTCTTCAAAGGACGTTCGGCAGCACTGTCCGAACTCTCCCGCCGCGTACAACTGCGTGATACACGATATTCCGGAAGGGGCACCCGGAGGTTCCGAGGATCTCTAAGTGGATTTTCTGCCTGATATTAAGGTGACTTACGTTAAGTCTCTGGACGACACTGCTACACACACTTGCTTTTACAGATTAGATGCAAACAATGCAGAGCCGATACACACTTCGCAAGGGCAGTATTGTTACAAGGTTGGGTTGACACTGATCATCTGTTTGATATTACAGATAATTCGCTTTGGGCTGTTGATAGCTTCATCTGCCTGAGTGGTGCCATCTCATAAGCTTGTGCTATTGCTGAGCAGGTGATTGTGAGGAGAGCGAGAGCACTTAGTGCGTCTGTAAATGATCGTCATTTGTAGAATCGTAAGAAACCTTAATTACTGTTTACAGATAGGACCCATAATACTATTCTGCAAATCGGGGCATTATCCATTTGTGAAGACGATTTCTATGTACTTTCGGCACTTGATGACTGTTACAATCTAGAACACACGTCAAACTGCGAACTCTGACACGTAGTCAGCCCAGAGTAGGATGAGAACACGTGACGGCAATAGCGCGTAGCTTTATCGAACACGAGAGAATGAATCACATTAACGATGAGGTATGGATAAGACAAACAGTCAACTAATCGATTGTGTGAGTAACACGATTGAGTCGTTCGGGGCCAGAGTGAGAGAGAGCAGGACACACATTCGTGCATGGGTAGACAGGTGACGTGCGGACAACGGCAGGCGCGGATGCCACAATGACCAATACCCCGGATGTTGATAATGCAGTCTGCTCTGGTTGGTTTTTGTACTCCGGGGCGTCTGTCGCGCCGCACATTGTTCATTATGGTTGCTGACTGTTGAGAGAAACCTCAGGTTGGTTAGCCGATGACGGTCACGGAGAATGAAAGCGTTGACCGCCCCACTGACGAAAGTTGAAAGGTGCCAACTGCCAGGTTGCAGACTGTGCGACTGTTCACAATGCTGGTTAGAAACACGATCGCCATGTCATTAAGTCAAAACTGATGACGATTCTGTAGGCTTGTTGACTGCTTCTTTGTTTAAAGAAATTTTAGTTTTTATTCGTTTTCCTCCATACTTCTGAGTTTAATTGTTGTTCTGCCTTTGTGTGAACTGCTGTCAGGATTAATGGCATACGGGGTCGTGGATACGACTCATGGGGTTACATGTCACAGCGGCGAACACCCTGCGGTACGAAGTCTGCGAACCTACGTAACTTCATCTGAATTCCGGTTCGCTGTAACCACTGGAAGCCTGAACAAATAGGTCTATAGAGCGAAAGGAGAGATTTTTGTTCATAAGTTTCTGACTCTGGGTTCGTCGATAAATTAATCGTGTCAAGAAAATAAAAGTAAATAGGGAGAAAGTCAGCAATGAACAAGGGAATGCACCTTTGGCAGACACGTTCAGTGATCCGTGACAGTGAGTTTGGAGGGTCAGCAGGAAACAATCTTCGCAGGTGATCTCACATAGGTGTGGCACTTCAAAGTTCAACCGACTCAGTTGTGAGCAAGGAAAACGTCTACATAGCATTCTGACCATTCTATATTACAGTTTCAAAAAACCACTCTAGGCGTTCATCCTGGTATAGTGGGAGAGGTTTGTTGATGAATAACCCGGTGTGTGGAGGGTTTTGTGGACTGCACCGCGAATGTCGTGAACTTTCAAAGACGGAATTTTTATTAGCACGTTCATGAACACTCAATAAGTTGCGGATATTTTTAAGACAAAAACAAGGAATGTTTCCCTTTCCAGGAGATGTTGAACTTGGTGAAGAAAGCTTTGGATAGGAACATTTAACATGCTCCTCTCGTCAGATTTAGTGTATTCCATTGTTAAACGGGAGATGGTTGCTCACGCATACTCAGTGGACAAATAGGGGGACAAATAGTGGAAGCTCTTCGTCTGTACAGGGAGTCCTCACTAACGCGCCACCCCCTTAAGGGCTTGAGCAATGATGCGGCAAACTGTTGTGTAAACTCTTACTAATATGCCGTTTTGTGTAAGTCAAACTTCACTACTTTTTTACTGTGTAGAATATACTCATCAATTTCCCACCTACCATTAGTGTTGTGATCAGAAAAATAGTTCTGTCCATCCAGTGAATATGATCGAGTGTGGTGTGCAAGCCATGTTGTTTGTGTGTTAGTTTACCTTGCTGCGTGGTGTAGTCGTTAACATGATACGCTTTACGCTTGTGAATACATATGAGCAAACGAACCTAGTGTTGTGAGCCAAGAACGCGGATGGCATAAGGATTGTTTATTTGGGAAAGCAACACAGGGGTTGAACGTTTAAACATAACCACAAACAAAACCACTCATTTGCACACGATACTCGGCCCCAGACCGCCTCCGTTGCCGCAGACGTCAATGTTCAGTTCTTTTACGTAGCAAGAACCATTCTGGGCGATGCTGCACTCCAATATTTCTTCCTGCATTTTTCCTGCGGCTTATTCGATGTCAAAATGTATGCCCTGGTCCTACTACTGAATAGCAGTGATGTGAGTAGTGCATTACGATCGCTCATCCCCACTACACTAGTTCTACCCAGACTCCATCAATAAAGTTACTCGTGTTTGCTGTAATGCTTGTCAGTGAGTTGAGCTTGAAAAGTGGTTTCAGTCACTGACTGTATGCACTGCTAAAACTTGAAACCCTATAACTCAAACAGCTAAGCAAACATAAACAGACATAGAGAGAGAAGGTAATGCGAGCGTCAATGGTGAACGTTCGTTGTGACGGCCATCCCTCTATAACGCATGCCGGTGTTGAAAGGAAGCAAGTGTATGAAGGACTTATTGTTCCACGATAAACCTTGAACAATCGAATTGAAGAAGAGACATATAACTCTGAAAACTGGATATTTACACAGAGGAGAAAGAATGTGGGAATACGTGTCAATTAGGAACGGGCTCAGTCTTCTCAATTAACTATAGAAGACGCGATTTCAAGAAAACTATTCTGTTAGAACGTGTACTATCGACCAAACTCAACAAGCGTGCCGCCCAACTTGGCATAGGCAAGCTCGCTGGCAGCGTTAAGAAGCTTGGACGAATCAAGACACACCATTCTTTTGTGGTGAGTCCATCCTTTGCGACCAGAATGATGTGAAAGAGTGGAAACAAAGCACTACCTAACTTCTGTAATGCTGAGTTACTATGGTCAATAACCTTAAGGATGAAATTTACGGTGGTATAGAGTCCCACTACTACAATCGGTTCAGTCAGATATGAAAAACGACCTTAGTAATTAGGAAGTCCACACAATCTATAGGACCAAGTTCTACATTTTGAGCGCTGTACCGTGGTTTTGATAACCGAAACCTTTGTCTACTGACAGAAGTGGTAATATATCAAGGACACTAGCAACAACCATACGCCCATTAGCGAAATATGATTAATATAGTGAACGATTACATATCTACGTTAACCATGCTTTTTGTGATTAGTAAGCTCATTTCATCAGATCTAAAAAAAACAAATGGATCCCCATTAATTTACCACTTTTAGTAGCTCATCACTATTTGGTGTTCCTTTAGAGTGGAAGAGTGGCCGAAAATCAGTTTACACCGTTTCAACTCACTGAATCCGGAGAATAAAGCCATGGCTTGAGTTGAGGACCGTTGAGAGTCAGGCGCGGTATTGAGTTTCGGCTGATTCCTACAGCCGAATTCTCAGGGTCTGCACAGAGAGGTTTGCCTTGATCGCTTTGCTTTCTGTGCAGTTTGAACAGGACAAGATACGTATGCGGTCCAAGCCGAACAGACGCAGTTCCAGTCGCATCGGACGAGATCAGTACAGCCCAGCAAAGTTTGGCGCTTTTGCTACGAAGTCGAAGCCACAGACTGGAGATGTTATGTTTTTTTATCGACTGTGACACGATCGGTTGCATCGGACAGTCCGAGCTGCCTCTAATCCGAGGATTAGGTTTATCCGGTTGTGGTCCAATTCCAGATAGTCGACTAAGTGAAGCAGCACGAGAGGATAAGGTTGACGATGCAGAAGGTAGATCGAGCAGGAAAGAACAGAATGAGAATTGGGATAGGGAAGCGGACGGGGAGGGAGTAGCACAAATGGATTTTTGGAGATCGGAGAATGGATTGGTCAATTGAGGACCCAGTGTGCGAGGGTGAGTGTATGGGTGTTCGAGAGAAGATACACACAGTTTGGGTGGGGTGCTTGTAGAGCCACAATCACGTGGTAAGTCAAGAGAAGTGAGAGCATTACAACTAGAAAACAGCGTGCTCCAATCACCCACGTTGGCGAATCGTTTCTTCAATCGTCTGAAAGCAGCCATCGAAGAACGACTGTACAGCAATCGACCCTAGAAAACAAACAGGGAGGTTAGCGTGAGCAACGGCTCAACAAACTAGGCAACCGATTTTAGAAATCAATTTTAACCACAACAAATCGTTTTATTTATCCAAGATGAAGGGATGGTGCTTGCGTTTCTCGATAGCACTTTTCCATTGACCAATGTCAGTCTAAGATGTCCAAAGAGGTTTCCCCAGCACTGCTATATTAGTTGACGCACTTCAATCGGTAAACCTTGCCTATAAATATTTTCGTTTTTCAGTGGAGCTAACAAACCGGACAGTATTGGTTTAGTAAAACAGAGAACAGGGAGATATGAACCTCAGGGAGTATCGATGTTGCGCGAAGGCCTACCCTCAGAGGTCTTCTGACTCGGTCAAACGAGTGAGTTAGTACTGATCACACACAACGGAGGCGTTGGGTCTGCTAACATGAAAGCGTTCTGGGTACCGTGGGCCACTAGAGCTACACAGGTGACACATGGATTGAGATATGCCTCGCCAGCTTTTTATGCCCACCCATGATCGTCTGTTAGCTGGTCGATTGTAGTTTGGTTGGCCATCCACCGATTGACAATGCGAACCGAATTATGGTAGTGGTTCCCTTTTTTATCGAGTGTTGTGCTGCTATTTTTTTTGTAAAACCGAACACTGTGTACGACTGTACAGCATTTATGAAAATGAGTTCCTCAGAGATTACAGATTTATGTCCGCCTACGGCGCCTCACTCAGAACAAGTTTTGTTGTGGCCGGTGGAAGAGACTCAGTTTCACACGAAAACCTACTCTATAATACGTAAACATTTCGAAAGAAAATACGTTCTCCGTTATAACGGTTCTATACTGTACGATATCCGCATCAAAGCTAGTACGAATGACGTCAAACAGTTTGGGTGTCGTGTTTAACGTTTCTAATAAATGGAGAAAGGACACGACGTTATGAGCAAGTTATAATACTCAACATTCTAACCACCTTCAGTAGCCTTCCTCAGGAATGTCATACTCAAAACCACATTAATAAAGAGAAAGAGGTCACTTAGGGTTTGTCGTGATTAGGTCAATTTGCGGTGCGTCCGGACTGTTTGGTAAAACTCTGTACTGTATACATAGGTGTGCGCATATGTTTATTTCATGAACGAACAAACACAATGGAAGCGGCAGACACAATCGCAAGCGCATGAGTGTGAACAACAGAGAAAAGTTAGGCGACGAATGCAACTTTGAGAAAATCGAAGAAATCCCGAACGGAGGTGGTAAGGTTATGGAAAAAGTGCCCACCATATTGTTCAGTTTTAAGTGACGAAGTAATGCACGATTGGAAAGATGAGGAACAAAACCGAGGTATAGGCAAACAGAGAAAGGAGATGGAGAAAATACTAATGGATAAGGAACGGTTGGAACAAACGCCTACCCATCATCTCTAGACAGCAGCTAACTTATCATACATGCAACAAAACGCAAATGAACAAACAGACGCGTGGCATATTTTGAGCATACGAGCTCCAATCGGCACCAAGAAGATGGATTGCGAGAAAATGATCATCTTAGAGCCCCATGATTCACACAGACGAACATTCACATTTACGCAGATAAAGTATATACCAGACTCTATGTACTTTTTCTTCGTAGAAAAGGCTGTATTAATCAGAATGATATGATGAAATAATCCACGATTACAGTGTGCTGACCCTGTTTTTTTCACTGGGATATTAATTACTTCAGCTACGTCAGCCTCCGTTGAAAATCTGAACAAACAAAAACCAGTTATTGCGATGGCTTCATCAGTTCTTAAAATGAGCAACTACCTTCGTTCACGTCACAAAAGTAGTAAAATTACTACTCTGGTGAAAGTCCGTTTCACGGGGACTATGGGACGCATGTTCTACACAGCCCAACTGATCATGCCGTTTACCACCACTCGAATCCCAACACCACCGCTGAGAACACTGCTACCACTTAATGTCAAATCTTACATTATTTATGAGCTTTTGTTTGAGTACCTGGCCACTTACAGAACGGAGCGGCAGTTAAGCAGTCGTATCAACAAACACATCCAAATTTGGATCCGTAGAACGCTTATCGATACCACAATGTCTCAATCCGGTCAGAAAGTGACACGGCCCAAGCAATCACCGCCACCGTTCGCTTGACACTCATTAACACGTCGACTCCAATTAAACCTGTAGACAAACGTCGTCAATGAAATCGATCGTATTGAGTATGTACTCAATTCGTGAGAGTACGAGTTAAATGCCTGCTCGAGGTTTCATGTGCAGTGGCGAGTACATCAGCTGTTTCATTCGTTCACTGGCCCAGGGGGTGACTATTCGTACAGCCCTACTTCATTAATACTGCGTACTCCGTATGTCCCCAAATATATATATCCCTGATAGACGTGTGGTCGCTCGGAACTTTAATTACCTCGTCTGGTGTAGATGGATCAGCGCGCTCGCGCCCACTAAACAGGTGAGGGTAGGCATTTTTTTCCACATTCGTCTTGAATTCGTATCCTATGTAAATGCATTCGGGAACGAGTTTAAAGCATGCTACGACCTGCACAGGGACTCATCGTATATTTCTAAATCATTCATACGACGGCAGTGGATCATGCAATCTTTTAGTGGTTTAGTAGGCAAACACTTGGATTGAAACATAAGGAAAACGAAAAACGTACTTCTCGCACAACGCGCAACCCATTCGAAAACTCTACGTCTAAACAAACGGCCTTCGCGGGAGAAATCACAGAGGTTGACTCCATTCCGACCGTTATCTGTGCGGTCTTCAAAACCGTCCGACTTTTCGACTGAGTTGTGGGACTGGGGACCAACT
The DNA here is from genome assembly GCA_013368495.1 of Paragonimus heterotremus. Lineage (NCBI taxonomy): Eukaryota > Metazoa > Platyhelminthes > Trematoda > Plagiorchiida > Troglotrematidae > Paragonimus > Paragonimus heterotremus. Next base: position 31,231 of record LUCH01002856.1, read on the forward strand.
GGGTTAGTTCGCCTTGCATTCTGATTTGAACGGAAGCCAACGCGGCCATCGCCAAATGAGAGAGTGGTGGAGAGGTCTGAGCGGCTGCTGTGGGGGCGAATGAACAAGGGTGTGATGGGTTGGGTGAGGAAGTACAAAATGCGACAGTCATGCCGGAATGATCGCTGGTAGCACCGGGCGAACTAAAAAACACGTGAGGATTAGGATCGTCTGCGCAAATGAACTCAGAATGAGCTTGAGTGGTAGAATCCCTGGCCAACCGAGTTGTGCGTGGCGTATGGTGCTCTGAATCGAGAGAGCTGTCCGTTTCAGAAACCAGTTGACATTGAGTCGATCGGGTTCGATGTAACGGTGAAGACTCTGTAAAAGGGAAATAACCAGTGGAAATGAATCACATCCATAGATTGTGAATGTGCGCAATATCACACGGGTAGACAACGAAAGACAATAGAAGTCGGCAAAATGATTGCATAACCGTCGCGGCAGTGTGCATGTGTGCATAATTAACTTGGAGGTGCAATGCAAGTGAGTGTGCTTTGACCAATCAAACGTTAGTTACTCACCACAGACAGGCACCCAAAAAGTGGACAAACAGTTCCAATGGAGTTTTTTCCTGATAGCACTGATGACGTATTTTACGTGTTTTTTTGCGATATCTAGCCATTAAAAGCGACAAAAAGGGTTTAAACTGCACTGGGATAGTTTATAACCGGGTTACAGTAATCTGTTTAGTGGTTGTGTTGCTGGCCCCGGAGGCTGACCGTCCGGTGGCACCTGCGGACAAAAGAGGACGAGATCTAGGCCGCGAAGGCGGCATGGGCGACGTATTCTCGGGGCATACTCCCGGTGAAGAACTCAGGTCACGAGGTCTAGATGAGGAACGGATTGTGGTACCTGTTAGGGCGTGGTTTGTCGGAGAACGACCAGAATGTAATCTCCCCACAGAGCGACGAGGTATTGTGCTTGATGTGGTTTGCCCAGATTTGATTGAATTATGCTCACCAGAAGAAACTTGTAAATCACCGAATGATGCACGTCCAGAAAAGCTGGAATGTGTACAATGTCGCATCACCGTTCGCTGTTTGGGCATAACAATAGCACGAGATGAGTGGGAATTTGGGTCACACAGAGTTGTGCATTCTGAGGGAGTGCCCGGTGGTCCGGTGGAGGCTGAACGGAAGGGCACATGAGGTTCGACTGACCCACGCGTATTGCGGCTAGTCATGCTGGTGGTTTGGGAACACACCGACATCGGATGAACAGACAGCATAGTATTGTCCGTTGTCAAGTTGGAATGCGTCTGCTTCGATTTGTGGAGGATGGGTTCGGCAGGAACTCTGTGAATAGTAGAAGGAAAAAATGAGTGTCGAATAGGAAGGCCAAAGAAACTATACCTTATCCAGTTTACGATGTCTCGATGAGGATTTAGGATGTACCAGATATAACTGGGTCCAGGTGAGCTAACGTTTTTCACTCTCTGCACTTGGTAGGACCGCGTCCTCTCCCTCTGTCAGAACTAGCCAATCTCTGTGTCTCTCAGCCTACCCATGTGCACATTAGTCGTACGACCCTGTTCAACGTTGAAACCCAGTTAGCCTCCCTGAGACATCGAAATATCTTAAACTGGAAAACGTACAGATTCAAGTATGATTGGCTGGAAAAAAAAAGCAAATTAATAGAGCGACGATCATTTATAAGTAACACCGAAACTGAGATAAGTTAGCGTCCAATAATAAGAAAGCAGTCCCGTTTTTAGCGTCTCACGTCACATTCTGCTTGCTGTTATGTGATGAATGACCAAGTTACATGCGAGCCGCCAGACTGTTCGAAGTAAGGGACGGAAACGGGTGGAATGACCGGGGCTCAAAT
>LUCH01002856.1:54218-76541 GCA_013368495.1 Paragonimus heterotremus
TTCTATGATTGGCGCTACATTCAGCGCCGCGCATCACTCGCGCGATACGCATTTCACGAATGTCACACGACTACATAATCAAGCAAATAGTGATGATAGCTTCGTGGGTGAGTCCACGTCGTGATGTCGCTCGCATCCAGCTGGAACCGGGTGTTTGGGATAGCCAACTCGTAAGTAACACAAAGGTGGAGCAAACGACCACCATTCTCGTTGACTGATCCAATCCCGTAAGGTTTGAGGACTCTCGGCCAGGGTACCGAGTCGCGTCCAACTCGAATCACTCAAAACAAACAGTCGCTCACTCACCCGCACAGAACGGATTGTAGCGGCAGCCGATCATAGAACTGGTTTTTTGCATCATCAATGGGACACATAGTTGGGCCATAAACACTAACAAATGTAGCACACTTACCTCGAGGGAGTCGCAGTGACATGGACAAGATTCGTGGGCTGGTGCCGTGCGGTGCGCCTATCACCAAAGTGACGCGATCAGCTGCTGTGAAACAGACACCGTGTTCCCGAGTACTTTTGACTGGGTAACTTATTCAATAAAAGGTGTACCCAGCACCTGCTTCTCAGGGCTAATATTGACCTGTAAGTCTATGACGCTGTATCGTTCCGTCAGCGTACGCACATTCCATGTCCCGTAGGACGTCTTGCATCCAGAAGGATGCCTTAGATGAACGTGGGAGACCTCAACAGGAGTCTCAACCGATTAACACGCGGAGCAAAAGGAAACGGGGTTTTCTTATGGGGCCTGTCTGGAGCCTCTGGCTCAACTGCCTGATCTGCAAGGCAGCAAGGGAACCCTAACTAGAGCCGACGACTCAAAAGTCTTACTAACTTGGTAGTGAGAACCTATCCCAGCCCGGGAGCGCAGTGAATAAGACATTGACGATCCAGTCCGATCACTGCTGCACGCAGTAGACGTATTATAACCAACATCAAGCTTCCGAAGTATTAATGTGGATTTTTCAACCGTACAGGATAATACTTCGATGGTTACAGTCAACCATTGGGCGATAAGAGTGTTCTTTGCTCGAGGACACTTCTATCTCCATCTTGTTGTACGAGGAAGACAGCAATGCTGCAGCTATAAGCATGGTCTTGTTGTATACTTACAGGCTTGTGCCACACTGTTCAGGCGTTCTTACGCAGTTGGTAGTGCTGCACAAAATATCAGCATAACTGCTTTTGTCTGGTTGCTCTCCTTTGGCCTTTCTGAAATAACTAGACCTGGAAGGACTGAAGTCCTAGTCATCATAGCCCTCCAGATCAAAACAACGTACAAGCCTGATCACGACACTGAGACAGCAGAAAAGGTTGAGAAACACAAACGAGTCGTTGAACTTCAATCTGTTCGCCCCCCTTCATGACTACCTATCCACAAGCCAACACAAATGTGACCTTGAACCAGTGGGTCCTTTGTTTACTTTTCACGTCCACACACGCAACAAAAAGTCCACAAACAACAGATAAACGGTATTCGATTGTATAAACCGCGACTCCTCTATGTATATGCTTTGCAACGGTCTGTCAGACGACAGGCTGTAGTACAGTTGTATAATGGTCCGAGTATGAGCAGGGGTATATGATATGCACAGAGTTGGAATCCTAGACTACAGACCTGGAATTCGGTTTTCATATGATATGGATGAGAACAAGGCACAGGTTAAATACAGCAAAACAAACCCACTTTGCGAGATATAAAAGTGTCCGCAGATCTAAAAGTGAAGAATCCAACTAACATGTTCTAGAATCGAATAATGTCATAAATGCTTACTGTCACAGGTCAACCATATCCAGTCAGCCCGCAGCAGCCTGCCTAAGAGTGATCTATTGTTCCGTCGAGGACATATCGGGTTAAGTGTGAGCCCGATGTTTGCAAGACAGAGGCTGGACAAAAGCGTTTGTGATAACCGCCTTACCGTTAACGCAGAACAATCTCGAACATACACAGGCACAGTTTGGGATTGACAATCGAGGTCAGAAGAGATCTCATTTGAACATACAAGATCTTACGTCAGCAACATCACCTGTAACGAACTGTACTTTCATCAAGCCCAAGTAACCATCTTATGAGTGGCTCGTTAAATCTGCCACATAATCTGAGTAATTTAACATAGAGTACTCTCCGGACGTTTGAGTGTGACCCACCTGAAGCAAGTTGTTCATCATCATAGCAGCCATGAGCCGGACCAAAAGGTACTGTGGCTCACCTCAACAGTGACGTGGAATATCCTAGAAGAAAACGTTACTAGGAAGGATGAAACTTACTGAAAGGAGACTAAGCGGAAGAATTAGAAATGGTATGGATACAAGTACGCCATTGAATGCGACACATCGCCATCTGGGATAGCTTCTCCAACCAGCGATTTGAGTGATCACGAGGACTCTAGCCAAGTAGGCAACACCTACCCACTCTGCTCAGTGGTCTCAGTATATAATGCCCGGAATGGTAAACGAGCAGATGACATACGGAGTATATAACCCAACCATCCCAAGCTATGCAACGTAATTAGTTGACCAATTGATCGCGCACCTCGGGCGTTCCGGAATACGCACAGACGAACAGCCACATTGCTCACGCGTTCAGTCTTTTTAATATAAGCTAATTGGCGGAGACAACGATGGTCAAACACAGCAAGCCTGTTAATATCTTCCTTGTGAACAGACCACGTTTCCGAACCCTAGAGCAAAACAGAATGTACACAAGCATTATATACTCTTCCTTTCAGCGACAACCGAACGTCTTTTCGACGGTAAGCTAGTAACCGGAAACCTTACCGCACAATGCCAATGGCTGTGAACGACCAGGAATGTAGCAAAACGGTGCAACAACAACAGTGAAAACGTGTCAAATTGTCTTTTTAGATTAATACATGTCCACTCTATGGAAAATAAGGTTTTCTGAAGGGAAATAGGATCAGATGTGAGAATACTGAGATGTCGTACGAATGCTGTTCGGAACCCATGACTTTGTATCTTAATAGGAATACAAAGTAAAATTATTCTCCAGAGAACCGCCAGAAAAACGTACATTAGGACACAATAGAATGATGGTAAGTATTCAAGTGGAGCATCAAGCAAGCTCTTCCTACCAGGTCATGTTGAGCAAATCAGATAGGTCAACGGCACTAACCTCGCTTGTCTGGTCGAAAATGAGCATCAGATCAAGCCTTTCAAATGACCTACCGCAACTCAGGTAACCCATCAAAGACCGTCCGAATGAGAACACTGTACTGCCGAGGTTATCAGGATTAGGCTACCTGACTGAGTGATGTCACCAAAAGCGGATTGTTCATGCGCTGCGTTTACTGTGGCCTCAAGTCGACCGGACCGATAATCAATGTGTGCGGACAAACCAATGGATGAATATAACGTACTCGACCAATTAAGTCATCACCAATTAATTGGCCAGTAACCTAGTTTTCCTGTTATAAATCCGATTGATATCTACCTACCGACATTTACCTCTATCACCTCATAGATGATTGTACCGGTCCGAGGACGAATGATCGGAAACGTCCATCAGTTCTTATACCATTACTCTCATTAGTGTGGTGAACAAATTTGAAACGCTGAACCCAGAAATGCTCTGGATCGACGAGGTTCTAATCTCGGATATGTAATCCAGGAGTTGCAGTTGTCAATATGGTGTGAGCATTTTTCTGAACAGAATGCACAACGATATCAAACATAGAGCAGTAGATTCTTTAATTCAGCAAAAACAATTGGGATTCGGTTAGATTGGAAGCATACTGTTTTTGTCACTACTTCAAGTCCAATTGAGGCCTAGATTCTCTGCCATTAGGTCACTCCTCAGCAATGTAATAATCATGAATTCGTAACTCAAACGTAACGAGGTTTCAGCTGAAACGCAAAAAATAAATGGACGGCGACAACTAAAATCACGTAAAAACACTAAGACAAACACGCAGATGTGTAATTTTTCTATCTAGAAAGAGTGGGTAAGGACTATGACAGTATTATTGCGCTCATGACAGATTCGGTTGAAAATCAGCAAAACTTCAATAGATTTGAGTGAACCAAATACTTCTGTTCAAATCAGGCGCTAAATCTCTAACCAGGTATGTCTGACTAAGTACACTACTTGTAAAAAGTATACAAGTGTATAAACTTGTCCCGTTTTTCTTTCACGATGAGTGAGATATTAAAAGCAATATGCGTTGAGATAAATGATATGAGGAGACCTTTTAATTTTGCACTAAAGTTTGCGTACTGGCAATTTCACAGCAATGATATCTTCTTTGGAAATAATCACCAAGGTAAACATAACAGTTGAAGTTGAACGGAGCGCCCCAATTCAAACGATGACAAAAGGTGTACACACATACATATATGCAGCGCTTCATCACTATGGCAACTGTTGACTGACCGACTATACTTTCTTGCTGTCATTGGCACGATCGATCGAACACTAACGTTCAGCGAATGAAGGTCAAAATGACTATTATCAACGATTATTGTGTCGTAAGCGAAAAGTGATAGAAAACAAACCAGCAAGTACCCGATGTACAATTCTGAGTTAGAACAGTGGTTCGTCTGTTTAGGGGTCTCAACTAGATGAGATGATCGGGAGGGAGGAGTAAAATTCACTGCAATTATCATCGGCTACACTAACGTGAATAGGATGTACACACGGTTGAAGGCAACAAGACAGTAACTAACAAGCGGTAAGTAGCTGGGATCAGAAGCAAGAGAAGCAGAGTACAATTCACTACTCATGTAAACGTGCACGCACTAGTGTTGAGTTGTACACAATAGAAAAGAAACGTTGGTTTGAAATGAAGGAGTCGAAGTATTCCGATCTGCATACCAATCCAAACATTGGGATCGCATGATGAAACAGGCAGCCTAAGACTGAACCTTCTTTCCTCAATGCTCCTCACAGTGGTAACGACGCTGACAACTGATCATGCGACTGCGCGTCTGAGCCCCAACAAGTCAAAAATATCCTCGTTTAGGCTTACTAGACAATGGTTGTCAAAGTAACGTTAGTCCTCGATTCAACAATAAAGTTCTGCAATGTGTTGATCGGTTATTGTACTTAGGAAGATGTAACACGAATCGCTGGAATAAGGGCGGTGAAACTGAGACAATTAAGACATCCGCGGTACAAGAGGATCCCACTTAAACTTACAAGTCGAAGAGAAAGAATCAGAGTTTTTTAATTGAGCCTATAAAGGAGAAGGACATCAAACGTGTTGAAGTCTTTCACTCATGATGTTTGCGCCCAATCGAATGCATCAAATTCCATAAAAGCGTAACCAACGAAAAATGCTCGTACAGAACTTCCATATATGTCAAAATTCCTTTCCATTTAATTTGCTCAGCTCCCAGCCGTGACTAATCACTTGCCCCTCTCATCCTCACAGCACGTATCAGTTATGTTAAAAATTCACCGGGTCATCTTCATTGCTTACTGACTTTAGCCTAGAATTGATCACAGTTTTTTTTTACATCTTATCAACTTTTCGGTTAGCCCTCTTCGAAAACAGGCACTCGAATGGAGTTTGGTTTTTGTTAGAGCTCACCAATAGCACCGACCCTTGAGGCGAATGGAAGCTGAACCCCAGACAAGCTTTTACGAAGCAACTGTGGTGACCACTGCGCCGTTTACCTCACATTAGGCACGATCGAACAGCCACATCTGAACGTTTAACCAGTCTCGCTTGTGTATAATGATTGGATTGTCCGACCGTCTCCATAGGAGACGTAGTTGCCACTTGGAGATTCAAACCGATAACCACTCACTCACATTTGAAACATTGAGTCCCTATTAATCATTTGAAAAGAACAGTAAGAAGACACAAATTACGATATGAATTCATTTCGCGCACTCTGGTCAGTCGTAAACGTGTGACTGACATGAAAACAAAACCAACGAGACTTAAATGAAACAGTCAAAAGTACAAATCAGGCTGGATCTTGATTGGCACTCACGGTTAAACCCCTTTCGACTAACTGTGGTATCTTACCCTGCGAACAAACAGGTTATTCTCTTGTAATTGCTAACAACGTTTATACTAACAGTATCACATACATCACACGATACTTTTCATCAGTGACTAGACGTGCGTCACTCGACGTACAGTTTGGAAGTGGGGTTTAAGCCATAAGGCTTTAGATTGTTATTTCATGCCATACTAATGTCAAGCTGTTATCCATACATCATGCACATTCGGTCCAACTCCGTGATCACTGGCGTAACACGTGCGACGATCAACTGAACTTCGTAATGAAAGTAACCTCTAATGGGTTGGAGATTGTAAGTCCAGCTGATCTATCAGGCTAAGGTCATCAGGCCTCATGCACTCAGTGGCTGTAGAGAAAAGGGTTTGGTGGTGTGGATGTGGCTCTTGTTTGTCTGGGTTGTCTATGAAGTGAAAACAATTATCCAAAGGAAGTAGTGAAAGTCGCAAAAGAACCACTATTTTGTAGATGTAGCCCTATACGCACACGCAACTCAGACGGTTGCTTGCATGACCTAGACAACTTGAGGATAAATGCTCGAGGTTGGGCAGGACATACAGGACATACCAATACCAAAACATTTTTAAACAAATCTCATCTCTATCCCCACTGGCTTCAATAAAATAGAGTTATTCCGTTTTAAATTTGAAACCGTTGCGCACGGAAATTAAGCGCCAATTGATTAACCGCCACGATTGACGACGATGACGGTAAAGTAGACGTGAGGGGAGTAACGTAAGTTTAACAGAACAATGAATCAATCAGGGTTCGTTTCTCATTGAGAAAACAAACAAAGTGACTTAACCAGCAACCGTGTGACTAAGCAGTTCACTAAATGAACATGTCCTAATTGGATGGTTTAGTTACACATATCAAATTCAGTTACAACGTTGTCGTCTGATTTTTAATCACCTCTTGAATAATAAGACTGATGGACCTATAAAAAATTTTGTAACGTTTATGACAAGTGACCGCATGCAACGTTATTACCCGTAGCCTTCGAAAATAAATTCACAAGGAACCTTTATGAAACGCGTCTGTGTAAAGCGTAACATATGAGTGTACGTAGTTCCACAATTCGGATGTGATCTAAGTTTCTCAGAAAACCACAAGCAAATTATATGGTAAACAACCGAGACCATCGTTACACAAACGCAACACTTGCGTACTTTATTTTTGCGCACCGTCACAAACACCCACAAACAAGAAGAGAGAGATTAATCGGACATGTGTGGACAGAATGAGACCTATTGCAGTCAGCAATACACTCACATCGCAGCAAGTACCCATGGTTGTTCGGCATGCGTGTCTGGACCTGGCGAACAGAACGCCGAGTCTCAGACATACGCATTATAACTATGGAGACCACCGACACCGTAACCAAAACAGATACACTGTACAAGCAGTCGTGCGAACAGGCATCGTAAAGCCAAACATGTTTGCGCTGAGGCATTCGGTCAAACAAACAGACTAGCTGTTAAACCAATCGGCATGCGTGAGAAAACGAAATGTGTGTGTGCGTGTGTTTCAGTGAGTTTTGTAACCATTGGCGACAGTTGCGAATGGAGATCCAAACATAAGCGTGCCACAAATGAGTGAAGGTCACAGGCAAACATGCAAAAAAGATGAGCAGGCTACGAAGCGGAGACCAAGAGTGTATGTGCATTTTCCATACAGGTGAGTTGAGCATCGTGCCTCATCAGGTTACGGCAGAGGATCATTTGGACTGATATTGTATGTGGGCAAAAACAATATTGTGAGTTGGGCAGAAACTTCAATTACTCCGACTGGCAGAGTACAGGCATCACGAGTTAGACGGAAAACTATCCACTATATAGCTGATCGTCAGACATTTTTTACAAGATGTTCAACTTGAAATTAACCAAATCTCCGACTACTCACCAGTGATATTCACTATTGCCAAGCATGCAAATAACTTGAGGTGGTATACATGCAAGCAATCATGCATAGGAAACCACATGCATATTAAAGGAGCCTGCAACCGGATGGATTTGTGCCATTAAGAACAGAGATTTTATTACACCCAAAAGATATGCGTGCAGATGCAGGTATGCAACCAGAAGTATAGTTGGTCCAGCGGAAAACAATCGCACAGGGGTAGCCTCGAATAGCACAAGTCATAACAACGATAAGAGTTCCATAACTCATGGCTGGATGATGGATTGTTCAGTCAGTGATTGTTCGGAACAATTGACAAATTAAGGAAAACCGTATGCTTTAAGATTCGTTAATGAGGGCTTACAGGAAAGGAAGGCTTCTGACGAGGTAGCCTAATGGTAAACACGTTGACTAGCGAGCATGCGGTGACAAATATATGTGTTGTGACATTTTGTTGGCGTGCTTATATCTAGCATTCTAAGTATGTTCACAATTGTCCGCAATTTTGTTTGCTAGTTTTACTAACGTGGAACAACAGCACGTTTCTAGTCCCGGAGAAGCGGTCCAGGTTCTTTAGAAAGATGCAATGCGTTAGGTTTAAGCAGCCTGGGGGTGGTATCCAAGCACGCACTTGATCCAAAAAAGAACATGAAAGCAAACGCCTCATGGTGTATCTCATGACAATCGCAAACCAGTATTCTAGTGGACAGGGGTCTCGACAATTCACTTGAACGTTGCCGGTTAGAACTTCAGACAGACAAGCTTTAGTGAATCTAAATGAGGACGTTGCAGACTATGGAGCGCTTGTCTGAAAGTGCGCGCAGAGAATAAATTCAATAACAGTTGAAATTTAAAACTCATAGCACTTTAGTAATTTGAACAAAGTTAGATGAAGAACACCGGTAGATTGTAGTGTTTTGTATTGGCTCGTCGATACTAAATACCCAATAACACAGAAAGTGTACAATTTAACATCTACAACAATTGGGGGAGTATGAACAAAGAAAGAGGTTCAAAATTTTGGCCACGAAAACTTATGGTTCAAAAACAATTGTATTCGTACACACGACACAGATTGGAACCGGTTTGTCGTGACGGCCTCAGCAAATTTTAGAAACCGTGGGTTGTGGTGACGCGCTATGGTGGTGAAGGCTGAGGTCAAGCCCACGTTGACATGATGTGTCGTTCGATCGATGAAGCTGGGGAATTACAATTCCCTGTGACTAGTGTCATGTTGTGGGGTCTGTTTGTAAACCCACCTCGGTATATGTTCCTTCTTTCTCGAGACCAATGACCTATCGGTTCTGACTTGTAACCTTCTCTGCAGTTACATAGGCACTGGTATGTATGGTGTGATTCAGCACCAACAGGTTGATCTCGTTTGATTGTAGGCACAGGTAACCCGTGAATCTGATTAAAGACCCGCAATTCGGCTGCGCTTTAAGTCCGTTTCAATGTTGTCCGCAACGCCATGACATCCCTCTCAATGTGCACTAATTCCTTGGGGACTTCATCATTCCTACTGTTTTCGGGTCTCCATTCGATGTGATGCTAAATAAGGCTTATGGGGTACTCATTACTCCACAGAGTCGTCCTGAGCATTTCTAGTTATTGCCCAACGCAGTCGAATGTGGAGATGCGACGTGTTCCGGTGAATAATGTCCTCATCAGAGCCCGCCTATATTTCACCGGGTTGGGACTGATGAAATGCATAAATTGAACAGACCACGTTGGTTCTCTATAAATGCTGCGGCTTACTGATCGGTCGTTCTTTCATGTGATGAATGTGGCCAGGTAAGCAGACTTTCAACAGCCTCTGCTTCACACGTCACCGTGACGTTGAGGTGGACGCCGTTAAGCCACAGGGCGAATTGTTCCAATAACCCCCGATCTTTGAAAAAGACCAACGTATCGTCTACATAGCGTCTGTAGTATGACAGTTGTGAAATAACATCACTTGGTTGTCCTTCTACCAAGATCATGGAAAAATTAGTGAGAGGAGAGCCTAATGGACTACAGATCGCTACTTTGTCGATTCGTCTGTATGGTGCGCTTTGGAAATTAAAACTGACGTTCTTCGTACACAGTAAAGGCAAAGTTATTCGATAATCTGATGGAATGGAAAGAGGTATATTTTCCACAGCAATCAGTTCACACACACAGTCAACGGTTTCTCTCATGCAGACACTGGTAAAAAGATGAAACAGTGAGTATCGATCAGATCACAAGAGTGGATGTTTGGGTGTTCGTTTCTTTCTTCATAATTCCCACCCCATCAGGTAGTGTGGACGTTAAATTGAAAGTTTTCCACGTTATTGGTTATTTTGTACTGAATGGCCAATAGAAAATGCTACAATCTACCAGTGTTCGTCTTTCAACCACTTTGTTCAAACATCTGAAACTGTCACCTTAGCGATCGTTACTACTGCAAACTGATCACGAAGTGGACTGTGAAAAGCCACTCAGTGGGGAGTGTTCCCAAGTAGCACCAAGATGTAACGAGATAATAAGACAGGGTAGTAAAAAAGCAACAAAACAATCATAGACATCGACTTTTCTACGGAAACTGACTCTCAGTTTCACCATCCAAAATGTACAAGACGCCGAAGTGCATGAAGTCTGCTCAGTGATTTTTTGAAGAGCAGCATATGAAGTCTGTATCACTTTACTGACATGTCACCTGTCAGATGTCGCCGTCTCAAGCAGCGCGTTCAAAAACGATTCATTCTGACGCTGTGGCTATACAGGTTTTCGCTCTTTTCATGCTCTTCTATTCTAACTCATCGTATCTTCGTCCAACACGCCAGTCTGTCTAACTCATTAGTCCGTGACTTTTGCTCTGTGAGCAAAAGAGCTGAAGTGAAACCCCGAAAAACAACATACGATGTTCTACTGTAAGATGATTAAAAAAACCAACTGGCTGAGTTTACGTTGCAGTTCAAACAATAAATTTCTTTAGGTGATGAAACACACAAATGAAGAATGAAAAAACGTTGATGAAGGAATGGCCAACTGTTTATCAAACATCCATACAATCTATTCATAAATGTAGTTCCATAGAAAAATCACAAGTTTTCTGCGCATACGGGCTTACTCACTTTGGCAATCCGTACGAAATGGGACATGACTTCGGTGCGTTTTGATAGGGATTGTTCGTTCAGAATGTCTTTTTGCACCCAGAAAATTATCTGTCAAATAAAGACAAACAGTTACGTGAAACGAAAGACAACGCACATATACAATGAGGTCATTCATTGTCAAACAGGTAAGGACTCAACAGGTTCTGAACCAGAAAACGCCCACAGATAACGGGGTTTCGGAACTGCACAAAGCACTTGGAGGCCCCAGATATGTCTAACGCGATGGAACGTTTTTTGACGACGCCAAGGAATTGTTCTGAGTCGAGGCGCAGGGCGAACGCAGAAAAAAACAAGTCATATCGAAAAGGGTGCTAGTAATGCTAGAAGAGAACGATATCGGTAACAACTGCCCACTATATTCAGTTAAAAGAGGTGTTTTTTCACTTGAGGTGTACACGATGATAAATCTGCAATCATCGTTCAAAAAGATGCTGATTCACAATTATGGATGAAGAAGAATAAGAGTATATCAGCTAGCTTTCTGTGATCAATACAAAGTGAACATTCGTTGACATAAAGCAATTAAATATCGACAGCATCGGGTTGTCAATTAGAGATCACATTCTGTTTTGACGGATGCGACGTTAGTCTGAGTGATACAATAGAGACAAGGTCAGTGCTATTCAACATCACACACTACCGTTCCACGGAAATCAACTCGACCGACCGATCAGTATCTTAATCATCCAGATGATAAGCGATGTCTGTGAAACTCATTGTATCGGCTTGGTTGTATGCACTCATACAGACAATCCAAGGTTCCGTGACCGAGGCTAGTTCGCGATTCGAGGATCAATGGGTAGAAGAGCGAGGAGATTAGTAGTTCAAACGATTTCAGTTTCAAAGTGGGCATCCAGAAAAACGAAATAATTGTTTTAAATAACAACGTTAGTGCCCGCTTCCGACGCTAACTTGGCGTTCGATGAACCGCGTCCGACAAACGAACGGAGAGGACGCAAGCCACGAAACCAGCTGCAAGCTGATGCTTCTGCCAACGTGGACCGCTGTCGAATGTTGATCAACCAGACACGACAGATACTTCGACCAGTGATTGTGATATCTCTGTACACTGTAGTAATAATGCACTTTGAATGCTCAGCAGAGTTCCGTTCCCGGGAATATAATCAATAGCGGAAAAAATACGTATTTGCGAGCTGCTAAAATTTTGTATACTCTTTTCAGTCGCGAACATAAAACAATGAAATATACAAGTCTGCGGTTGGTAACAATAATATAAACTGTTATGTTAGAGGCATGAGTGTTATCAGTTTAGAGGAAGAAAAAGACTATGTGAATCGACAAATTATGCATTCACACACCTAGACAGAGATTATTGATTAGTCACTTATTTTACAGCTGAACAGACTGTTATCGACAAAAGAATGAAGGATGTGCTCAGCACACTAGAGTGCGTACAACATAAAAAACTGAACAGAAAACATGTCAATGAAAAGGATTAACACAGGTAAGTCATGACAATCGACAAGCCAATATGTATCCTTGTGCACCCGGTTGATGAAACTGAAACTTTAACAATAAACAAGCACGTACATTCGAAAGTTAATGTCGCAAAATAACATGAAATGATCTGCTACTTAAACCAATGTAAGTCTATCTGAAACTTGGTGATCAGTAATACTGAAGCATGTGAAGCTGCCAGATAGATAGCGTGGTTTTTAATAGCTAACAGTCACCGACATCGAATGTTCCCACGCAAACTGTTAAAGTGGGCAGAAATAAACGATTCCGAAATCAGTGATGTTGATAGAAGCATTGATCGTCTATCCCACATTCAATAACTAGTATATTGAATATCAATAGCCTTGCCTTGTTTATGGATTAGGAATGTACCGACAATACTCGCTACCACGTTATTAGTAGTTTGCTGTCTTGTGTAAACTAAACAGGCAGGGGACTATCAGATCGCTTAAAGTTCCAAACAATAGGAACATTTGAAATGGTCGAGTCTCCAAATCACAATTACATAACAAGAGACTAGCAGTAAACACAAAATAGGCAATGATACACTCAGACTTCTGTGTTGAAAATCTACTCGATTCACTGCTCATCCAAATCCCGACATAATAGAAGATATTTTAATGGATCAATTCAAACGTCGCGTTAAAATAGCACATCAGGATTAGACGAAATGCCTCAACGTTACATTTTCCGTAATTTGCCCGGTTCTTTGTTCCGTACTGCACCAACCGGTTTACAGTTTGACTTTGCAGGTGCCAACACGATCAGCCAATGATACACTGTGATTTCTTTAATATGGTATGCATCTATAAATGAGGCTTCTTGTCTCATGATTAAAACACTGCTTACTGTAACCAGCAGGAGGTCTTCTCTTTACTACTTGCGTGGAAGGTTTCAATATGAGTACGATTTCTAAGGCTACTCGAAGTCCCTAATTCTGATAATTACAACTTTCCACGAAGATCTGCTGGCGTTCAAACCAAATATATAGGGGGGACATCGATAAGGTTTTTTGTGACCTTTGATAAAAAGATGTAAATGAAAATACAATCATCGGTTTCGAGATAGTTGTCAAACATCTGATAGGCTTCCTCTATTGTGATCATACCATATGAATTAAATCGAGCAGTATCAAGTTTCTGCATTTTTCGCACGAATGTAGGGTAACTGACAACTAAAACAGTTTATTCATGTCAACGAGCAACCATTCTAGATCAGAAATCAATGATATACTTAATATCAGAGCACTCATGATTTAGACAAAGCAATGGTTTAGACATGTGCTCAGGAGAAAAAAAACAATCAGGCTGGTAGTAAGTAAGAAAAATCTTCATACTTGATTGAACCAGCGAGTGGAAGCCACAATGTTGGGAGCATATTTCAATTTTTCTTTACCGTTCCATTTCAGACTGATGAATTCCTGGAAACGAAATCGAAACAGACAAAGTATAGGTGTAACTAAAGGTCGATATGAGAACGTACGATCAGAATTAAAAGCCAGTATTGGAATAGCCGTGAACTATCTCATAAGCAAAGCCTCTGCAATGTGAAGGTAGTAGGCAATAATGCCCGCACTTTTTGCTTGTAACGCAAATGACGCAAAATATAGGAGATGAGAGAAATGTAAACAGACGTTTTATTAGTTATGTGCAGCCGACGTCAGCATTACAACGACAAAAGTGAGGAGTAATATGATGTGTGAAAAAATGGCAGAAAGTAAACGGTCAATGAATGCATCAAAAGAGATGAGGCAGAGTGGGGTAAGACGTGAGCGCCGTTAACTACGAGTTGTACCATGTCGATAATTAATGTTCGTCAGCATTTTGATTCCCACTAACAAGTTGAGAGCGCCTTGCTGAAACAAGATGTAACCTCGAAGCTCCCAAACTCGGAGCTTAATCCATAGTGTCCCCAGACCTTGATACCTACAAGTAAATACAGTACATAGTTCAAATATTTTCTAGCCAGGGATGTAGATGGGTATGCACACAGACTTCTTATACACTGCTGGGCACAAATATGAACAAGAGCATTTGGCATTCGCTAGCTGACCCCAACATGACATGGACGACACATAGGAAAGCGCGTTTGAGTTGGTGTTGAATTTCTTCATGGCACTAAGTTGACCGACGTGGATTGTGCGGACGACATTGGCTTAGTTACGCACTCTGCCGAGGACATGCAGACAAGGCGAACAATCGGAATGGCTTGTGTGGAATGCGTTGTGTACCTTCAAATGCAAAGTGCTGCTTCAATAGTGGAGCATTTTCACTCATACGTTCTTTATTGCATTGAGTCTGTTTCATACTGAGGATAGTTTTACATACGATCTCGTCAGCTGTTAGTATTGCTGACGAAATATCAGCAGGGATAGCAAAGTCATGTGTTGCCTGCATAATCTTAAGACGTCGACAAGACACTCGGTTGTAGTTAAAAGAAAGAGCAAATAATGCTTGTGTGCGTTCTATTTTCCTATGTGATTCGTAATCATGGCCTGTTCGTGAAGATATCGACAGACTCGCTGGGGTTGGTCATTATTGTCCCCACCAATTAACTTACATTAAGTGAGATGATCTTGTGAGCAGCGTGACTATCCAGTGGCGTGTATTTCGGAATGATCGGGACACGTCACCAGATGGTCAACTAACCACGCCGCACAGCATGGTGCATTTTTTGGGACGATCAACCGTTGGATGAAACAGCGGAGTAAGACTTCTGCCGGTCTTTCACACCTTCAACGATGTCACTTCTTGAGCTGTATTTCATTCATTTCACTGACTACATTGGCTTTGGTCTTGTTGAAAACGAAGGGGTGTTAGACCGGTGATTAGCAAACCACATTAGCCAACTTTTCCCGATGTGCGCGTTGCGTGGGGAGGGTCGTTATCAAATTTCAATGTCGACACTGTTGAATCGCGCAATTTATTACAAGCCCTAAAGTTTCCAGATACGCACATAGTAACTTAATATTTTTGAACTAGAAACAGTCGCTCAAAAACTGATAACTTTCCCAAATTTCCAAACTTCCGTACGAAAACCCGGTAGAAAGTATCTCCCAGTTACTTGCTCTAGAAAGTACATTGATGGTCAAGATGGATGGGCACGTATGTTGACCGCTGTGGTACAGCCCGAATAATCTAAGCCACTTATCCCCGAAAGTAAACGGAATAAATATCTCTGCATTACTTCGGTTGTCAAAGAAATCGGGAATAACGTGAGGTTCGACTTCACCAATGTCACGGGTAAAGTAGGGGACATGGACACAATGAAATTCATTGAGTCAAAGCTGCTCAACTGCTTATTCCTCATCGTCATGATGAGGACGTATGAAGACCGATAATGAGAAGAATCGCTTTTACTCAATGAAGGTCATTCAGGTGATCGATAACGGAAGATAATCGCCTATACGTAAACGTTTGGTGAACAAAAAGTGAGAGCTGTGCACGTTTCATAGTAGGTCAAATCTGACTGAGATACCAACTGTCCCCGTTTACGTATTGCTCAAGAAGGCATATGATCAAGTTTTTAGATACTAGTCAAACTATTTGGGTATACGGATAGCAAACTAAAATTGAATATTGAATTTACTCCTTTTTAGAAAAAAATCCTTTTTATTCAATTAGGGACTGCTCATTCCACTGTGATAAATCTGGTCTCGACTTATGTGTGAAGCACCGGAAGTTTTCTCAACTGATGTCATGTGCCCTAATTTTTTAAAGTGTGATTAGATTCAAACAAGAAAAATGCAACTTTCGAAATATTTCAATTTTAGCATCCTGTAGTGAGCACATACGGATGATAACTTCAGAGAATTACCATTGTTGAAGGAATCAATGAAGGTAGACTCCTAGTACACGATAATTTTTCAACAAGGCTAGTTTAGAAAGTCCATCTTGGTCAAAAAATAACATTTAAATTAGGAATACTCAACATACAGTATTTCGGGGGGAATGGCTATGTACCAGGAGGGCGCTACCACAGAGGATCATGAGTATGCCGAGACATACGCATGTATATACGAAAACTGGTTAGGTATCGAAATCAAATCACGTGCATTCACTTAGATGAAACCTGCTATTCAGGGACTCGATCCTGTACAGCGGACCAAAGTGCGACAAAAGCATGTGAACATACACGAATGGATAAGCCAACAGTATCTGTGCGCGCCCACACATTCACGCACACGCTGCAACTTTAATTCAATAAAAGATCACGTGCGTTGGGTTCTCCACAGAGGAAAAAACATGTTAACTCAATCCACGACCGATGGATGTATCCGATAAATTCTCAGCGAACCCGTAGCGCATGCACAAAGTGCTCAACATGATCGAAGACGAGCTGATCAGGTTCATTAAGATTAACACACACACGAGTAAACGTGACAAGGCGTATAGTTCACAGTATCAACTAAGTACAAACATAAGTGGACTTTGATTCTGCCAAACCGAATCGGATGATGTGGCCAGACTCTGTAGGACAGTAGTACCACGATGCTGGATTGTGAATGCCAAAACCTATTGCTAACGACACCTGCTGTTCTCATGGTGGTGGTGGTAGTTGCGCAAATATGGCATTACAAATATCCACCGTTCAACAAAGTTTCACTCAATACCTTCAAGTCATGATTGGGGTCCGGTCAGGCGTATAAAAATGTGGCATTTTTAACCTACACATCAAATTTTGTTTGCCGTCACGTGACTTATCGAAATTTGTGTTCCGTAGCAGTTGTGCAGGGGTATCGCAGGCGATCGATGATTAAAAAACCCTCAGGAGTGAGTTTTTCAGCCGATGTCAGTACAATAGTGGACACGGCAACAATCCATTCCGGATGGGCGCGGCCCATCTCAGAGAAAAGACTCAAAACGATAATCTAAATTGCAAGGCGTTCCATTCTCGCGAAAACATTTCAAAATGAAGCTAGTAACGCTATACTGCAAGATTAACACAGAGGACCTTTCGTTACGTTCTAACAAGTGCCTAAACAGGCTGGCAAATTTATAAGGTCAAATCCAAATCACAACACAATAAAATGCGAACCATCAAGCGATGCACTGCCTTTATCACTGTCAGGACAATGAAGAATTGACAAACAGTTCCAATTACATGCACAGGGTGGACGTCAGTTTTCCCATAACCATCGCTCTGACATCTCGTAGAAAACACGGCTTGGCCTTCACGTAGAGATAACTTTCAACTCAGTAGCCATGTCGTGACAACGGTGTATGTAATCGTAACTAAATCTGATGATTGAATTCAGCAGACATAAATCCAAGTGAAAATCGACAGCCTGACGACCGAACGGCAATGTGCATTGATGGGTGTGATCGAAAACGCAATCAAACGGAACACGACAAACGCCTAGGAAATAAAGTAGCATTCTAGGACAGAGAAAGCGATATTACGAAAACAAGCTAAACGCCACGTTATCTGATCAAATCGAACAAGCAATCAGGCAGTGAAAATGAACACAGTAGACGATCAATAGTTATGATTGTTTGTTATAAATTTCTACTATAGTAGACGTTGATGGGAACAGGATCTGTACTTGCACATCGCAAGAGGGTCATACAATAGTGCGTGCACATTAATTGTCACGTGATAGATAACGCACTGTATCGTAGGTACTTGTAAATATGCAGTGAAACTAATCGCAGCAAAGATAGCGACATAGCGTTAATAATTTCACTTGATAAAACCAGTCAAGCAACATCGAGCGTTTAAGAGCTTCGGCTAGTAGCATAAGAGCTATCGGTTTACACCCATGTCCTTTTATCGCGCAAAGTGAGAGTGGAACGAATAACAGTTGCGAAAAGGAGTTCTGAGAACAGGTAACCAGCAACAACCTTATGAAGTGGGTAACTGAAGGGCGTCCCAAACCAGAACTCTGACCTTCATTTGACAAGACACCATCTGACTGACCAACCTGGAATGTCATGATAAAAACAGTCATGAATAGCGGACATATTGCGATAAATGCTAAACGAAGTGAATCGTCACACGAGCTTACGATATAGTACTCGGAACAATGTCAACTTTCTATGTCAAAGCTGAGATCACTTAGGACATCTTAGTCCACCAGTGACCGTCAAATCAAATAACAGCAAACACCGATACGACATATGGGCCGAAAAAGATAACCCGCAGTGGCTAGCGAAACCACAGCGTTCCAGATGCCACCTTCAACAGTCCGGTCAAGTTACGTTTGTCGTTAGATCAGCTTTAGGGCTACACATCATAAGTTGTCTTCTGCTATGCAGCATACCCGATCACACGTGGGTTTGGTGCTACCAAATTTTTCAGACCTATAGAATAGGAGTAATCAGGATAACCAAGTCAGAAAACTGCGACCGGGTGTTAGTCTACAGTGTTACCGGTGCATACTGTGTTTTGTTGATAAAAATCAATAAGCGGCTTTATCTGTAAAACATGTGACACAACTCAGTGCACGACTTCGTCGGTCAGTTAGTGTAATCGTCGCCGACGATAACACATTAATAGTAGAAGCTGATGGTTCACTACTGTACAGAAGCTTAATTCGTAGACCTTGTGTCTAAACCTAAACACTTAACTTTCTCGTTTCATTAGTTGTTAAGGTATTGAACATGAGAGCACTGCGATCAAGGCTTTTCTAGTAGAGCTTTTCCGACTGAGGTCCAAAAGCCAGTAGGTACTTCTGCCGGGAATTGTGGCAAACTGTATATTACGGCGTTCGTGTTGAATTCTAGTTCTTGCCATAATCGAGTCACCTTTTATGATTTCCATTACGCTATCTTTATCCATCAGTGTTTAGTTTGACACTGGTCAGCCAATCGTTGGTATATGTCACGCAGCGGAGCATATTCGGACTTTACATTGGTTTCAGAGATAGTACTATAGTAGTAGTGCCGACCAATCAATGAACAGCCGCGAGGTCGGATATAATCAATCTCCACCATAGGTTACATTTAACACAAAGCTTAGTAAAGTAGACATGATGGCATACAGAACGAATAAACAGAAAACGAGGTCGATATAAACGAAAGATAGTTGGATTCTCACGCTGACCCAAATGCTTGTTATTTTGTAATAGGGTCTCTAGCTCAGAAGATGTGCAAAGGCGACGGAGGTAAGTCTCAGCCTCAGTTGCTTTAAACAACAGTATCAAATCATGTCCCAGCTA
The DNA here is from genome assembly GCA_013368495.1 of Paragonimus heterotremus. Classification (NCBI taxonomy): domain Eukaryota; kingdom Metazoa; phylum Platyhelminthes; class Trematoda; order Plagiorchiida; family Troglotrematidae; genus Paragonimus; species Paragonimus heterotremus. The sequence continues at coordinate 73,893 of LUCH01002856.1, forward strand.
CCACGATACTTCTTTCAACCGACTCCGGTCCATGCAGGCAAGATTAGACGAGTCAATTTCTGGAATGAAATTTGAAACGTGTGATCCAGTCAACAAAACATCATCATCAACATAGACAGCAATACATCAGTGGTTCACATTGATGCTTAACTGCCACACAACCACCAAGGGGAAAAAAGAAAGGACATAAACCACATTAGAAGAGAGCAAAAAAAAGGGAGCGGAGTGGACCTAACTAACTAGCTACGTTTACATTCAAACGTACAACATCAAGACGCCTACACCTCGCAAACAAACAACCCAGCTGTAAGTAAGGCGTCATCAGCAAGAAAGTTTCCCCACAGCTTTCACTGCCCCGCGTCACTAAGTGCACTTACTTCACAGACAACCCGGACAAACAACAACATTCACGCCACTGAGCTCGGTTGGCCCCCATCTCCCCTAATGTCTCAAGTCATCGACTAAGTGAGTCGCGAGGACTCCAGTCCGGAAGACGAACACAATCTACAGTGATCAACCTCTTCGTGAACGAATCCATTTGTCTACGTCAGGTCATCATCCGTTCACCTCGCACCGTCGGACGCAGCGTCAGCAAACAGTGCTCGGTGTGGCAAACGACTAGCTGGCATCCTTAGTACATGGCCTAACCATCTGAGCAAATGTAGTGATTGAATAAAAGAACTCGTTTGACAATCAATGCCAAACACCCGCTTCCTAACCTCCTCGTCACTCATTCGCTGATGCCACTCGATACGAGCGATTGAACGCAGACATCGGCGGTCAAACACCTGAAGACGGTTCACGTCTTCTAGTCTGAGCGGCCATTTTTCGCTAAAGTAAAGTAATACAGCCCTCACTGTTGTCTGATACACGCGACCTTTAAGTTTCAGGGAAATACCCCTCTGTCACCATAAGTGCCTCAGATTAATAAACACTGCCTTAGCCTTGGAAATACGTGCCTCTATCTCATTCCCTACACCTCCGCCGCCTCCGCTGATGCAGCTTCCCAGGTATACAAACTGGTCAACAACTCTCATGACTTCACCATCTAACATTAAACCTACGTAATCACAGCAATCTTGCAGAAGCACTTTGAGTTTTGAGGCTGCAAAGCGCATTCCGAAGTACTTAGCAGAACGCGAAGTTGCGTTCAACGTTGTTTGTGTCGCCTGAAAGTTGTCGAACAGCAACACATTGTCGTCAGCATAATCAAGATCAGTCTTTCACCAGGTAGGAGGTCTACACCGGCATTATTTGAGTGCTGCAGACAGTCCTCCACTATTTCATTCATGAGGAAATTGAACAGAAATGGTAAAAGCGGACAGCCTTGACGTACGCTGCTCATGGTGCTGAAACTGTCAACAAAACAGATAACAAGCGACGGCGTTAGACACATGGATGTTCAGATTACTGTCCGTATTGGTCACATTGCTCGCGCGTAGGTCATACCATATACTGGCAGTCATACGCAATCAGCGACAATACAAGACTGGCAACCGGCAAATGTCTTCCGTTCGGATAGGCCACGCTTGCAATCACACAACGCGGAAACGTGTAACGATGCAGAGTACACCCATTATTCCGTAGAAAGAATTGCATCTCTTTTCGTTGCCAAACGTGGTGCAGGTCAAAGAATGGTGATCGTTTCATTCACACCCACATTATCGACCCATGCATCTAGTCAGAAAGACATCAGTTCTAATATGCCCTCATCCTTGTTGGAGGAGGTTGCGAGCCCCTGTTGATTTTTAATTAGTAGTTTGCACATTTGGGAGGTAAGACAGATTTTATACCGGAGAGCTGATATCGCCAACCAAGATTAAGAACATTCAGCAACCATCGAGCCGAGCTAGAAAGACTTTACCTAAATCATGACATCTGCCTCCCGGGAGCAGGTCAATATCATCGGCATATTCAAGTCGTTCTGGAATACTAGCGGTAAAGATAGAGACGATTGACGAAAGTGGGCAAACACGTCGAACATCACTGATGATCGAAAATGGGTCTACAGACCACCGCTCCTTTCGAAATGTGTGTGGACAAAATCAGGATATGGTTAGCATGATTATCGGGTATGCTCTTTCACAGAAAACAGCGAAGAATAGCTCTGTCAGCAGAATCGAATGCCCAAGAATGTCTAAGACAACCAACACTGGGTTTTCCGGTAACAGTGCCAAAGTTTTGAAGAACACGATTCCCTAATTAGAATTCTAATATCTCAAACCGTTACTGAGATATAGATCAGTAGGATTCCAGTATATCTCCGAGTGCTCACGCGACCCCAAGGTCACTTCTTCCTAAATATCCAGAGAAGTATTTCGTGGAAATCTGCGAGGTGCTTGGTGATGACGAACAATGTTTATCCGAAATCTTGTTTGATAGTATTTTCTTCATTTTTTCCTACCTGAAATGCCGTGCTAACTGGAAAAGGTTATTCGTATTTATCATCTGCGCTTATGTTCAGTCGGATTCGCTTGTAACAGAGTAAAGGCTTGAAAAATAGAATAACCCCGATTGCTTTGATTAGGTCTAGCAAACTGTTGGGAAAAGAGACTTTTGATTACTGGTGAGTAGTCGGGGATTTGGTTAATTTCAAATTGAACATCACCCACAATTGATCGCAGCTGTCGCATTCCCATAGACTTTCCA
>LUCH01002857.1:0-12627 GCA_013368495.1 Paragonimus heterotremus
TGTGACCAGTAAGAAAGCAAATAGAAAAAATGGGTCAGACATAGGTTCAGACAATAAAGCAAGGCCCCAATCAAAGGAAGAGTGTGTAGGCAGGATGGCGAAATGTGATGAAAATCTACTCGATTCACCGCTTATCCAAACCCCGACACAATAGGAGTTCCAACAAGAGACCAATCCAAACGTCACGTTGAAGACGCTACATCAGGACTCGACGAACAGTCCCAATGTTACGCCCTCTGTTATTCGCTTATTTCTTTGTTCCGTATTGCACCAATTAACGTTCAGTTTGTGTCCATATGATCAGCCAATGAATGACTACGATTTATTTAATACTGTTGTACATCCATAAATTCGGCTTCTTGTCTCACGAATATGAACCGCTTACTGCAACTAGTACGAGGGCTTCTTCTTATTACTTGCGTGGGAGGTTTCAATTCGAGTACGGTTTCTAGGGCCATTCGAAGTCCCTGATTCCGAGTATTACACAAAAATAGTAACGAAGGCCGAGAACGTTCGTGGAAGGTGCAGGGGTACATATTTGTGGCAACTTTGAAGGTTAGTTGGAACAGTAATCTGTTAGACCTCAAGGTCTTGCAAGGCAAATGAAACGATATTTCCGGGTCTATGAAAACATTTTCGGTAAGTTAAGACCTAATCAGCATGCAAAGCAGATAAGTTTGTCTCGTTTGCAGCAATCCGAAACGTTTTACAAATAGATTCGACCTCCTTACCAAACTAAGGAAACCAGCAGACACGGATAACAGTTTAAATAATCCGAATTCTTGATGTTCGGTCAATTATTTAAATCATGCTCGATTGGCTAAACGGTAGCAATAGACACAAATTAACGGCGAAGTCTCGATTACGGGGTTATCGGTTGGATCAAATAGGGTGACTGTTTACTCCCCTGTGAAAATGATCGAGCAAGCTGAACAATGTTCACGCAGGGTTGTGACCAAGCGTTTAAAAATGATTATTCAGTCATGCCTAGTCTGAGTTTACTGGAGTTGTGATTAGCGCTCTAATCTCACAAGACGAGGTTCAGAGTGCAAATTTCCATCCGAACGAGGATGTGCACTACTGGTAAATTCCAAGTGCGAAACACGAGTATAGCGCTTTCTTATGAAATGAGCCAGTTTATCTGAATGTGAAAGCTGCAAGCGAGTTTGGTTGGCGTCCAATTTGAAACAGCTGTTATATCCACAAGAACTCCTGCGGAGTGATATAAAGCCTAGCATTTTGGCGTCGACCTTTCATCGTGTGGGTTCTACGGTGATACCCAGAAACCAATCGCCACAATGTTCATCCTTAAGGAACCAAACGAAATTGGCCAGTGAACGCACCTCTCGATACAAGGTGAGGCTTGTGATACAATCCGGCGGCCGGTGATAGAACGGACTGACTTTTCAATTTTCATCACTAGGCCATGTTAACAACACTACTGATTCTTAAGAGAACGAGATGAGACGGTCAAAGTAAGTCTTTGAAACGTCGGAAACATCCCAGGCGAAGAGTTCAGTGATGAGCTTCAAAAGTGTACACAAAGTGTGCTAAGTTATCATTCACTTCTTCATGCTTGGTCTTTTTAGATAAAACTGCGGAATATACCAGCAATCAATAGGAAGAAAAGCAGGTTGACGACAAAACGGACGAAGACGCGTCGGTCAAACAACCAACATCAATAACTGCTCGGCCTCGATTGTAAGTTTAGAAGAACAGTCTGAAGCTGCTCCTTGGAATAGCCAAGTTTCTGCAAACGGATATGTACGAACGGGAGGAAAATAGTAGATACTTGGTTAATAGTAACCAGTCAACATATAGATTGCAGCTAAAAGAGAGATCCCTCTTATCGTTTTCCAAACATAAACTACATGATTTATGGCGATCCGTCAAACCTGATCTTTGCGATTATTCTCCCAGATCCATAAATGTTGCCGTTGTGGGAGATTGTCATTGCATCGACTGCCTGCATGACCCTTAATGAATACTGTTTCATTCATCCAGTCACTATTTCTTACTCTATTCTATAGGTGGTCCTCATCCACTTATCTGGCTCCACACAATTCCACCAAGAACGGTATGTATGCAAATATATTTACCAATCGGCTGAAAATCTTTAAAATGTGACTTGGCTTTATCCGTCTGGACTGAAGAGTACGAGTGTGCAGACTACACGGTAGTGAAATGCTATTGCTTCCACATCGAAAGTAGCTTCACATTAACTATGTTGTTATCTTTTTGTTCAGCAGTGTACTTTGTTGGTGAGATGGTGCCCGGTCCAATGAAGTCATAAGAATCGCGTGGAAAACAGTTCAATCAAGGAAGCACTGACATTTAACTAGCATTACCTAGACGATCGGTAGTGCTGGGAACTGTAGTGAATCGAGAGCTGCGCCTGTCTTGCCTTTCATGGTCTAGCTGAGAGTCGGTGAATTCTCTTGTTCAAAAGTGTCGTTTTTAAACTCCATGTTACTCAATGATAATGCGGTTGTTACACTGCATCTATTCATCGTTACAGGACCAGCTTAAATTAAGTAATCCCGCCAAAGTATCAACAACGTAGAAGCAGTGGAAAAAATATTCATTACAAATCGGAAAAGTAAAAGACAATACAGAAAGCTCTGAATTTCACATTTTAAAAGATACGGAACAAGAGCACGCAAATGTCACAGCCAATAAAACACGTGCCAAGGACATCCAAATAAGATGAGAAAGCAAGCTGGACACCAGTCAACAATCGCCGAACCTTCACATTCCGTAAAAAATTGAAGAGTTGACCAAAGGAAAAAGGTACTGGAACATTTCATAAATGTAGCGAAAACTGTCATGATATGTATGAAGGGAACGCGAAGGCGAACTAGACTCACGACATGGAACGCTTTTTTAGTTGAAAAACTTCCGGAGAATTGAAATAAATGGCCAAGCACAAAAACGGACAAACATTCATGTATGGGCGGTGGCAGTTAGTCGAATTAGATAGACAGAGGGGGAAAGCGCCAGTCGATGTTTGGCAGCCAAGCTGGCCGCATGAAAGGATGCGCTGTGTTACGGGATGCGGACGATTTGCAAAGCATGCCAGTTGACACGGTTAGATAAATTTCTTCTTATGTCATCTAGTGGTTATCACTTCGACTGCTCAACCGAAGGGTCATCAGTAGTATTCTGGGAACAAATGTGCATGAAGGATAGTTTAGTGTCAGAACAACTATTTGCGAGTATAAATTCATATACGGCACAAAAGCCACGATTGTAAAACGCTTGCCGAGAAAGTTGCGAACGTAAATTTCACGTGGACAAAATTTGCAAACCGAAATCATGATTTTAAACGAATGAACATTTCGCAATCAAATGCTCTTCTGCGGGCAAATCAGAGTCAACCATGTAAGCTGGCAAAAAAGTGGGCTCACGCAACCGCAAGCTGTGCAGCCACCAGAGAATCCCCTGGAGAAATTCAAAGCTGTTTCATACTTTTAAAATGCGTCTTTGAGCAGGCAAGCGTGAGACTGAATAAGCAGAAGAACGCAATAGACACTTACAAATGAAATAGGGGAGGGCTAGTCGAATCAGTTTTGTTAACTGGATAGCCCATCACCGGTAAAAGGCATATAGGAAAGCTCAATAAAAGTGGTAGATAACGGTAAATGTTGCTGATCGTCACCCGAGCTTTGCTGTAGATGAGAGGGAGAAAGTAAAGGTGACAGAAGCCATGAAGTCGGTTGTGAAATTTGAAATGCGTGTTCGGTGTTCAAATGGAAAGTGGGTCAATCCGAAGCAGCTAATATCAAACAAATCCCTAAAGTAATTTGGCTGTAACTCTGACATCTAGGAAGGTTATATAAGATGACAATAAAAGTGAAAATGTGAGCACTAGGTGAGCCACTGGTGTGTACATTGCACGACTCACATCTGATAAACCAACTATTTGCCAACACTTGAAGGTAAGAGGTTAAGTGAATCTATTGTTTTCCATTTGAGTGGGGATGTTTTAGTAAGCCAGCAACGGAGCATCTAAATTTCAAAAACCGAAACGCACGAGCATAGAAAAGTAGATAAAATAAGGCGTCACGAGTACACCATGGGTCAGAGTAAAGATGATGCATTCTTGTGAATACAGAGAACGGACCAGAGACTGGTTCACGAGCTACATTACGAGTGCACGGCTACTCGCCTCGCGGTCACACGCAACATACACGTATGCAGACACTCCTATTACAGATATACAGTCAGAAATCCGATTATTTGTTATGGGGAGTTCCTGGTTCACGGTTATCGGATGGGCGCGCATTGTGACAAGGAGGTGAGAATGTACTGAACTAAACTGATTCGCAATGGGGAAAAAAGCAACTCGTTGTATCAAGAAGGAACACAGCACGATTAAGGTTAGCAGAAATGTTTAACCTTTACGGGAAACCACGTCTGATCTGAACAAGCCGGTTACAACGATGGTCTATTCAGAAAACCAACACAGATACTGTACACTCCAACAACACCTCGAAAACAAAAACTCATTAGCACGTCACGATAGGCCAGGGACAGCACATTTGCCAACGAAAAGTTCACGTAGGAAAAACAAAACTCCTGTTGGGGATATGCCCTAATGTTTCCTGTTGTACTTTCTGTCAGTTACTTCAATACCACAGTGCGAACCTGACTGTCCACTAACGAGCAGTATGACTTGATCGTTTATCTTAATTTAACCACCAGCCAAACTAAAGTTCACAGTTCAACTCGCCTACTAAAATATTGCTATAGGTCGACTGTTTTGCTTTGAATGATGTCCATCTTACACTACTCTTTTAAATCGACTACGACCCCGACAGTCCGAACTGTAAACGATATTTACGATACTACATGCTTTTACCTATCTCACAATTAAACACAGTCCACGACAGACTTCTTCCAAGTTTGAAACAGTTCGGGAAGGCGAATGGTAGGATGGAGTGTAAAGACAGAAGAATGTTTTACGAACCGAAGCCACATAGCTCATAGTGAGGTCAATCGGGAGCAAGATGGACAACAGTGGGGTTGAGATTTCAAGGTACATATTGAATAACACAAAAATGTCACATTGTGTCGGAACATTTGAAGGTGTGACACACTAATAACAGTGGGGGGTAGCAACCAGACAGACATACTTGGGTGTGGGCCCAATGAAACATCCAATAACGATTTACAATCGACCTGATCAATTTGTGCGGAAAATCATACTGCGTCAGCTACTACTCGGTAGACGTAAAACGAAATCCAGGTGATACAACGCCTCCCAACAAACGGATATTTACTCAGCTTACAACTTAAGTCTACAGAAAGAGAAGCGTTTGTGTATTAAAGATTTATACAGATACAACATGCACAACAGAGAAAGCGTGATAACAAATTCGAAACGTCCGACAACTTCTTCTAACGCAAATTAAAAAGACTATCAGGAACCGCTTTACCGCCTAAATGGCTGACAGAACAAGTAATTTCCACTTTGTCAGTGTGTGGTGAACAGATCGCAACAGCGATGGTCTGACTGCATACACGCAGGAGCAATCCCTTAGTACGCAAGAGAGGGACAGAACACACAATCGTCTTAAACAAGAAAAAACCACGGACTGATGACAAGAGTTGGAATAAACCTTCAACCGGATACGGACCAACTGGACAAGAACTGAGATGACCATTGCGTGGAAACGAGCACTTTTGCACACACTTGTGTATTTTGTGCAGTACGTGTTAGTTCTCATAATAACTTAGACCTTGTTATATCGGCAGCCTTTCGGACACAACATACGTAGCTCTGGTTAAGGTAAGGTGTGTGACCAGCCATACCCCCTACTTTCTATAGCACACGGCATTACATGATAAAAGTTGCCTTACAACCACCGAGCCGACTGGTGTGATGACCAAGGCATTTGAGTACATCGTCTTCTACTCGGTACACCTTAAATTATGTACAGCCAACAAACTGAATCCAGCTGGCCGAAATCCTGAACAGTTCAGTGAAGATAGAAAATATGTGCAGTTCATGAGTGTTGACGAAGATTACGTACAAAGCTACCTCAAGCAGATCGGAAGAATGGAGACAAGGTAGGACGACAAATCGAACACACGATTCACATGGGATTACAGTAACTTCGTTTTGGGTCCATGATATAATACTCAACGTCCTTAATTAGCCCCAGAAACGTAAAGGCATGGTATGTAAATGCGCAGTGAAAAATAGAGGAAATTCTGCTGCCACTGGGTTGTTTGAACCGTGATATGAAGATCTCTGTGATATAGCAAACAAATGACAGAAGTGAATGAAACCACGCGAAGCCTGTATGCTCATACAACAAGGCATACTCAGACTGTGCCGGAAACAAGTAATGTGCATTCATTTCTACTAAACATAATGTTGATGAGACACCAGTGGTGCACACGAAACACAAAACACGGACTGTGACACGCACATATTACCATTAATAAGAACTTGGCGAATACTCACCGGCAGATCGGAGCCAGCGGTTTCAATAGGTAAGAGGAAGGACAAAACGCTGCACAAAATACCGACTACAGCGTACAAACTGAGAGCACCAATCTGAGACACTTCAGGCAGCATGACTTGTGCAACATAGGGAGTCAAAATGGCACCCAGTCGTGCAATAGAACTGAATGATCCAACCGCCATCGCTCGAACAGATGTGGGATAGACCTGCAAAGAAGGAGTATTCACAGAAACGTGAAATAAAGTCGTGAAAACGGAAGCCACAACGCGTTTCATCAGGTTTGTCACCATGGAGGCACATTATTCAGAGAGGGCTCCAAGAAATAAGGGGGACATCCAATTCTGAAAAAGAAAGCATCTTACACTAACCATAAGCGAAGACTTCCGCCTTTGTATGCGTCACGTACATTATTTATTGTTTATCAAGGCGGTCAGACAAGAACGCTACTTTGGCAAAATATCCGGGAAAATTGCATGACAAAATGCACAGTTATCAACTCCAGCAGCACTACAGTTATCGGTCAATAGCTTCAACCCGAAAAACTCGCTCAGCACTTGCATCTACTTAAATTCAGTTAACATTGGTTCACATCAATAACTGCGCACTTAACTAACTTATACCTTATAATGTATAAAAACTGAAAATATGTACTCACACTAGTGACTACTATTGATGTCAACTAAGACGATTTACAGCGCGTGAGTGGTAGTAACACTACATAACTCGGTGTGCTCCAAAAGGAATCCGTGATGACCGACCAACCAAAACAGTTGTTAGAATACAGCAGCAAAGAAACAATTTCCATTTTGCTACTTAACAACAACACAGAGCAACTAAAAAAACTTTAGCTATGATGATCAACGAACTATTACTTTCGCGAGCCGGAAACAAGCCCAAATTTATACGTGTGAGACAAAAATGATCGTGGTCAATGATACCGTGTTAACCAGACGAGATCAGCCAGTCAGAAGATGTCTGGTTCATGCTTCCACCTGTTGCTGGTATACATATTTTATAGTAGATCTGCCGGTTTTGTATAAGCTACTGGAATAAATAAATCTAAATATCATTATAGTGTTACAGGTATGTTTACCATCCCACTCCCATTTTAAGGAACAAGACAAGTGATACTCAGAGATAGAGTTTTGGTATGAAATTTCCAAGCAATTGACTGGGCCTCGTAGCTCAGCTGGTAGAGCACATGCGGATAAGGGCATGCGAGTCCTGTCGTTAATCTGAATTCAATCGAAACCTGGATGTTACACAAATGCACTGCTTCATATGTAACATATCTGCGATACTATTCAGGTTGAACTCATTACACTAGATTTTAAACGGCGAAAACATGCGGGTGCCTCACCTCAGTGGTGTATAGATAGGTGAGACTCAGAAGTCCAGCAGAAAAAGCACGGACCATGAACAGAACTCCGGTCATTGCCTCTTTCGACATGCATACGTAAAGTAAAAAGAACATGAAGCCGGTGAGACCGTTCCATAATCCCATGGTGATCTTCCGTCCGAAGCAATCTATTACAAGCACCAGTAGCGGGATATCTGTAAGGAGAGACGAGAGAGAAATCTCAACGGAGTACAAAAGCAACTAGAAAGTAATTTGAACCAATTTGACACGGGCTCGATGTAACTGAACTACTGTTCATGTAACGCTTCCAACAGATCAAAGTCACTGAAAAGGAAGACATGTTCCCGGTCGTGTCGACTTGAGTAAACATCACTGACAAGACAGAAGTGATCTGCCACGTCGCTAGTTTAACACGATGAATGAGACCATGCACGATGAAACAATTACGATTCTCGCCACCGTTAGCCCCTTCAAGCAATTCTCATAAGACGAGATTGCGAAACGACTGAAAGCTAGTAACAATTACCAGTTTCAAGTGTGATCCGACTGTCATCTCTAGTTCATAAGTACAAACAATGAAATGTACGCTTGTTAAAAGGGATTCAGGATGGAATCACAGCTCCAAAATATGAGGGTGATTTACATGAACATGATAATAACGTTCCCTGTCGAAAAACAATTCTTCCCCTGCAAAAATCGAGTACGACTTGTGTGAAATGAATACATATTGGAGTAAGGTAGACTATTAATGTCTCTTCAAAATAACATCTATTTGGTTGTCTTTTGCCAAATTCCATCACTACAGTGGCAGCAGGCAGCACTTCGCGAAATAGCGGTACCACGTGAAGCCCGAAGTTGTACTTGAATAAATGAATACACAGAGCCCACTTCAACTAGTGGACACCCTCCGGGAATGGCAAAATGTCCAAAATAGAAGCCAGAATAAATAATTTATCGGTTGAAACCGTACTACTCACTACGTTTAAGTAGACTAACACGGATAGGTTACACATATAGTCACCTAAAATACTGTCAACATGATTCTAATGGAAACTCAACTAGCAAAGCCGGGATTTACTATCCTTCTGCTGACTTAATCCATTTTCTTAAGTGGACATCGAAAATGATGTGTCTGAATCTTAGTGGACACTGGGTCCTGAATACCTTCAATTTTAATAAACCAATGCGCTTCCTTCGAAGAAATTCACCGGCTCATGTTAGCTGGACGCTGTTAGGTTAACAAAACTCAGACAGAATAATTCGGAAAAAAACGAAACTTGATCTGAAGACAGTAAATGGTTGCAGGGGTTATCACGAGATAACTAGGAGCTGGAAGTCTTTCAATTTAGTTAGATATCTTAAAAAACAAACGGAAAGAACCTACGATGGTCGGTACAAGCCAACAGTATTTGCTGATGCCTAACTGTCACACAACCAAGTGAAAAAAAGCAAGCCTTTAAGTACATGGGAAATATAACAAAAAAAGCACGATTGACTCCTTGGGACGGCTCGAGTGGGGATAACGTTAATAAGTCAAGTACAGTTGCTCTGTAGCCTGCAAATTACATGGACGTATTTGCGAGGAGTACCTGTTGTGAAAAGGTCCGTCATTCGGCAGCAGTATCGGGACTGAGGAGTTTGGAACTTGAAACGGTGTCCGAACGAAAAAAAGTAGTTGATTAACGTTGTTATCAAAAACGGTTAGCAGAGAGAACGGACGGCATTTCTGATCAGCTAACTTATGCAGTTCAACGGAAAGAAGTTGGTTATGAGAACAAAAACGCACAAGACTATACATGAACGTATGCCCAAGTAGTCCATTTGGTAGTGTAAACAAGCCTCGTTCTGATATTTGTCGGTTCAGCTGGACCACTGACGAGAAGTAAAAACATGATCAAATCTAAAACACACTGAATGAAATAAATCATTTTTGAAACCGTATAATTGAGATAAACGTCTACAAATGTTCAGTTGTCATACGGTTGGTCTAACTCACTGACAAATTCGCCCACGGACGAGATAATCATGGCTAAAAAGTCGTCGTTAGACAATTCTTTGCAACAGGACGCATCCAGTTGTGCTGTAGTACCATGACTCCAATTCCCATGGAAGTCCGGCGATTGTTCCCAATCTGAATCAAGAATAGAACCGACAGGCATATCCACAGAGTGAAGGATGCAGTTGTTAGTGCAATAGAAAAAAAAGTGACGTAAACAGTGAAAAATTTTACGGCGAGAAATCGACTGAAAAGCCGAAGGAAGAAACGACGATTTCTGAACTACTAAGTAAAATACAATTAATGCTTGTGAAACACCGTTCGATTTATGCGTTAAAGTGAACGTTTTTCCTTCCATGATTAATTAGTTTACTTACAGCATTCACACCACAAGACATTTGTTGCCATATGAGACACAAGGTCCCAAGTACGCTAGATACTGTTATGTTGCTCAAATCTGGATAGAAGCAATATCGGTAGCTGGCGCTTGAGTCTGCGATCGCACTAAAGGCAGCCGGGAATTGTTACCATGAGGATACTGAGAGGTTTTGCACCGTACAACTTTTTTCATCATGCAACACACCTGGTCTTCCTACCGTCAGAATGTGTAAATCCCGGAATTATTAGCCAGGACAAGACCGCAGCCAACTTGGGAGCATACATATACGAGATGGTAAGCCCCGTCATCCTGTAATTTGTAACACCAAACGCAACCGAGTTATTGCCATCACAACGGATTTACCGCCTAAACCAGACAGACAGATGTGAGCACCTAGATAAACCAACCAACGGCATTTGAAACCGGACACAGATGCAAATACACTGGGCCATAGCAGTTCCAGTATCGACATGTTTAAAACAAGTCCACTAACTGGAAGCACACTACGCGTTAGTCTTTGCAAACAGGCTCAGATACTGTACCAGAATGAAGGCCAGGGATGTAATAAGTTCCGATGCTGAGCGAGCATCTCTCCATGGGCATCCAGTGACTTAGGATGCTCAACCAGATGTGGATCGCAAAGTGGACCGGCTTCGAGGGGTAGGAACCATGCAACCAATTAGCTACTTTGCGTGGGCAGCACCGATTGTAGTAGTTACAAAAGATAGTGAACGCGTGTGATTCCATGCCAATTTCTCGACTAAACTGTCCTCTCACTGTGCGGTTTCAGATTTTTGCGAGCGAGTCGTTTAGCTCTTATACATCCATTGAAAACGCAGCTCACAACTTGGGCGCTATTAAAACATCAGTAAAGCTTAATACAAAATATCAAAGACGATCAAAATCAGTTTTTTTTTTAGCTTGCAAGTGATCAAAAAAGGCAACAAAATTCAACAAGGAAGCCCATGATTTTGTGACAGCAAGCAGGCTATTGACTACATCATGTTTGAGAATGTTCTCAACAAATGGCCCCAGTGGTTGTGCAGTCCTACCGTGACAGATAGAACCTTCCAACTCTACCCAACAGAGGGTAACGTTTAGACATTGAGTAAATATATTATTGATTTCCTCCAATCAGTATGCGATCCGATAGACTCTCCATTTGCACACGGAGCAGGTGACTTAATCGTTATGCATACTCACTTCTCTGAGTGTACGTTAATAAATTGTAGGCCTCCTAAACACATGACGAAGTACTGCACATTTGCACACAACAGTCAAACACAAATCTACGTGGATGGCAAACAACTCCCAGCCATACAACCTGACAGATCTCATATGGGCGCTGGAAGTCAATCCTCAGTAAACAGTCCGAAATCTTTAAAAAGTCAAACACGATGAAAGTCAATGAATATGCCAGACAACTTTGCTATTCCATGTGAACAACTGGTAGCGTTGGAAGTTGTCCAAGCGTAATAAACTACTAGGTCAGCATCGTACCATTAAGAAATTCTCAAACTTGATGGATTGCGACCCAGTTGATATCCGAGCGTTCCCCAACAAGAGCAATCGACCAACCTTAAAGATGTTTAGAACATTCTGATTCCGTGATTCGTACGAACGGGATAATGGTTGAAAGATATCAGAAACAAAGCATAACGAACAGAGTCAGTGTCAGTTATTCACAATCAGACTGAATGCACAGTGTAACAACAGAAAGCAGAGTTTTTAATTTTTTGAAGTATGGTAGAATAAGCAGAATGTGGCTAATGGCCAAAATTCGTGGTCGGTATCACTCATTAGTTATACACACATGGTGACTTTCGATCATATATCCTACCACAAGAACGGCGAATGCTGTCGTTTGAAGAAAATGACTCAACTGTGAATTTTTCCTCCTACCTCAGACCTGTTAGAATTCGTAGACCAAGGCAGATGTCAAAAACACTCGCAGAGAAACACAAAGTGTCTCAAGAGATTTATACCACTGTAATGTACGGTCGAATAAGCAGTATGTGGTTAATAATTATAAACTAGCTAAGATCTTGAGGTAAACTAAAATAAGGAACATCTTCCGAATGTAATTTTGAAATCTGCGCTGAGCTACAGACTCCACAGAATTTGAGGTAAACGGAAAAATAGCTGGCAAACTAGTTGGTAACTTCGACAAATGAGTGCATAACTAGCAAGTAGCTGGGGGATGCGACTGATATAGACGGAAGACCGTTCGCAGATGACAGTGGACTTCGCATTGGGATAGACTTTCCGCTCAACACCTTTCAGAAAGAAGGGCCAGTTTCACACTTGCTGGAGCTCGCAGTAGTGCATATCTTTGCTACGATCAGAATTTGAACTGCAATCTCTAGTCTTGTTGGACAACCATTGCATCATCAGCCTCCCATTAGGACCATACTATCTA
>LUCH01002857.1:13829-50751 GCA_013368495.1 Paragonimus heterotremus
TCTAATAAAACGAGGTTATTTGGAGTCGCTCAGATAACTGTTGTTCTGATTTTACCGACTCGATAACCAATTGCGCGAGACGGTGTTAGATGTGGGATTTGGACCGACACCTACAGTGTACCTGACACCAAGAGGGATGACGTGGACTCGTCTGACAGGGCGAACTATCCATCTCATACCGCTGTATTGCACCGAATCAACAACGTAGCTAAACATGTTCACTAATAAAATATGGATTAACATTGTCGAATAACAGTCGAATTCAGTGAGAATTTTGGTTGTTAATCCCATTTAATCGCATCACACACAAAAATAATTCAACCATACCACTCTAATTCACTTTTACATAGGAGTCTCAAACATCGCGTGACGTTAAGGTATGTAGCTCAAGGATTGCTATGAACAACATGAAAGTAGGTCGTATTTAAGTAAACATATAACCAAAAAGAAGGCAAGCAGCCTGGATGGGTACGTACCTCCAAAACAAAAATGACGAAACCGGAAGATTTCCGCGCTCAACAACACCACACCATAGTAGCCAAAAGCAGCGCCAAACCAGATAGTCGGAAGCATGAGTGTAGTGCATAAGTATCGACGGCTGAACAACTCTTTGATACTGCCGAGTCGATGGGCCTGACAAGAAAGGAAGTTGGTGGCAGTCCATCAGACATAAATATCAGTTGAACAGGGTAGACAACAATGACGACATTCAGAAAATTTAAGCGCAGAAAAGTCCAGATCACAATGTGACGGGTGTATCCTAGCAACATTTCTTATTTCTTGCTATTTAGGTACATGAAATAATAGCCATCAAGCGCTCACATACTGCAGTTCATCTGACGAGAAACCAGCATTTATCCTTAAAGACAGATATAGCGTAGGTTTTCGGAATCGAAAACCAATGAACATATGAACGAAGTAACGAGTCAAACAGGTAGACGGGGTGATGATCAGTGAGTCAGTCGGCGATTCAATTTTCAGGTGTAGTTTAGTCAATCAAGCAGTAAAGCAAGCAACACGAGCAGCTAACCAATTTATCATAGATCTATACCGAAAACTAATACCAACAATGTTATGAATAAAGAAGAAAATGCGAAGGCATAGAAGGAATGAGACAATGAAGAGCGGGAAGAACAATAATCAGCCCAACGCAATATACGCACCGTTGACGTCGCAGTGAAAGTTTCACTCAGGCAAGGATTTCATTATGGCGTCTCGACACATTCAGTTGAATTACTGATAAGTAGTTTGGCAGACTTGATAAGTTAGAACACCCAATTGCGAAAAATCTTGACCTCGGCTGGATTCGAACCATCGACAGAAACAACATGTTGAAACGCAACAAATCCTCTACCAGCTGAGCTAAGAAGCCATACTGAAATTTGCGAAATTGTGGTATTCGGAAGCCAGTCCGAGATGCTTAAATAGATTTCAGCGCATGGTGTAGGGCCTGATAATGGCCATCTTTTCAAACATGGATTTTTAAACGCGGTACAGTCAGTTGACCTCATTTGGATGCAGTCTAACTCTTTCTCGAAACCTTACCCCGATAAAAAAGAAAAACCACTATCCTTCTACAGGAAACATGTACACTGACCTAAGCGATACCACTGGAACGGGCAGTTGAACGTTGGACAATTCCAAATGCACTCAGCTAAATCATGTATGATATCTTCAAATAAAGATCTGTTGGATTCAACCAAGTTAATGGAGTTTTCTTACATCCGAAGAGAACAGCGCCTGTGACATAATATTCAAATGAGTCTGTCTGAAAGTAACTGGTGTGCGATTTATAATCAATCCAAACCTTTTTCGTTGACGTCAGAAATTTGCAAATTAACGTGCTGTAAGACAAGTACCGCTAAGTGTTTAGTTGTAAGTAATACACATGTTACACTGAAAGATGGGAGAGAGTTCGTCATCAGGGTCCCTAATCGAGAAACGTTGCAACTCAGCTGTCTCGGATTTCAGATATATCGCCTAAAACGTGTCTACTGATGTTTTGAAAGTGACAAAAAGCAACAACCTAAAACTGTGAATGAGAAACTGCAGCTGCAGACAAGCAAAATTTATCAAATCTGATGGTAAGAAAGTGACAATTCAGGGTAATACCAAACTGCTGATGACCGATCCAGTAGACTTGTAGAGTTAAATGAAACCCAATAATGAACAGCTCGGACATCGGGTGGAATTGAACCAAAGACCAAAACCGCGACCCTTACGCAGCGCATGCAATATCGGTGAGATTACTAGGTTACATCAGAAATCCAGAGGTGATACACCTGCGTTGTTATTCAATCTCCCCAGTAGAGGTTGCCAGCGGGATCCAACGTTTCCCACAACTACGTTCTTTTGAAAACAAGATGTTTCAAGTATTCTTAAGCGACGTCAACATAGGATCGATGGCCGAGGAGTAAACAGCTCACCTAAGCTCGTAATACGGAGATATGGGGGACGAATATATATATCGGGAGATACGTTTGCAGATTTTCGGCTTCAAGCTATTTACATGGGCATAACGCCATGAAATGCCGTTGGTCCGAACAGGTGAAAATGTGGGAAGACGCGATTAAGGAAAGCAAAAAATCACAAAGAAAAGTTGGTTGACTTGGAGATATGCCTTTGGATAAGAGACCGACGGCTCTCCCAACCAATGATCTAAATGGTAGTCATGCCCCAGAACAGTCATACTATGCTTTCTAACTTTGTTCGAAGAAATAAACTGGACTTTCATGGCCCATGTCATCTCCTGACCTTCTTGTTGTGTCCTTTAGCCGTTTGTAACCGCACAGAACAATGAGAGGTACGAGAGACAATCTAAAGACGTAAGAAGAACGAGATGTGACCAACGTGTGTCGTGTTTTATTGCCTATAATGAGCAAAGTTGGAAATTTTCGGACTTGATGCCGACGGATTACGCTGTTTCTCAATCAACTCATTTCATACAGGTGAATTGGTGTAGTCAAAAATGGTCAAGTACCGAGAGCTCATATGTGTTTTCTACATAAGTAGATCAGGCCTCTGGTCCGTCGAGCAAGTCTGAATACATACGTCATATACCTTCCACTCAATCGACAACCGGACGTCATTTTGGAGCTAAAAATTGAGGATTTGCAAGCACAAGTCGTGCTCTCGCCATTCTGATAGAAAGCTCGTCATCAACACTAAAAGTGATGAGGTGATATTAACCAGGAACAATATTATAAGCACTCCCAAACAGGTTGTTTGTAATCAGGAAAGGTTAAGTCCAGCGCAATATCACAGTGGAACTTTGAATTTGAAAAGCGCATCACACACAGTATAAACCTAAACGGTAACCGACCGCAGATGTTAGGTTTGGGGATCAAAGAAGCCCGACATCTATCAACATCAGGTCAGTGCAACGTATGTGACACTCCTAAACCAGTAGCAACCAAAACATGAGATTGTCCTCAATTAGAAGTATGGTAGTTTGATTCTCCCAAGTGCTACCCATAAGAAGGGATAACATTGACATAAACAAGAGGGTGTCTAAATTTGCGGTGAAGGTGAGCCAGCAACAACAACGATTTGCCTTTTCAACAGAAGATAAGGACAGACGTGGACTGTGACAAACAAGGGAACGGAACCGCTACGGAGATGACTACAAAGCAACGCCAACTCGTTATTATGGTTTTGGTTACGTAAGTTACGGTTACGGTTTATTGAATTTCCCGATTCACTACCGTTTGTATTTCCCTCTTTCAAATGATTAATGCAAAGTCCGCTTACTATCCTCTGTTTTCGAAATAGAACGCATAATACACTGAGGAAAAAGTTCTTTTACAAAAAAAGCGGTGTGAAGTAGCAACCGCGTACCATCTTGCTGTCTGAATAGATGAGTCACTGCAGGGACTTAATCTTTTGGGCTCATTAGCTTTTGCGTTTCTCCCTCTTGCAGAATTGTTGAGATACTTGTTACCACTACCAGTGTGCGTCGTACAGGCGCGCTAGTTGATTGAAAGGCTGATGATTCACACACACACAAGTACAATCTGTTACTAAGGCAACAAGGCTGAAAATTCACCATTCGGAGTGCACAAAACGTAATACTGACTTGGAGTGACCTGAACTGATAGGTCTGTGTACGGTTTGCAAGAAGGCAAGCAACTACGGTGTTCTTATGAACAGAAAAACAAGCAAAAAATAATTTCAAAATTGATTCGTAATTACACGAATAGACTTTGATTGCCAACAAAAATGTAGGGGAAAAAGTCACCAACATACTGACAACGGCACACTTCCCCACGAACAAAACTAGTTTCAACAGGGTTATCAGCCAATATGTTTTAACTAACAGAATCGATAAAGGTCGTCAAGTACAGAGCCATTGTTTCCGCCGTTTATTAGTCGTTGAGTGGGCAGTCATTTCCGTTTTCTAGTATGTGAACGTCTAGCTTGTTTATTATAGTACATAAACAAGAAAACGACTTCGCTGTTTCACAGTGTTCACCTTTAGTTAGTGAGAAGTAGCAGCTGGACTTCATGACCTACCTAATGGAAACGAAGAGCGTGCACATGTAGTTGTCTGTTAATAGATTGGAGAGATAAACCCAGCGATCGATCATTTACCCTTAGCCAACTCACTTTAATCTGACGCGTTGTTTTAAAATACCAAGGTGGTGTTGAATGAATAACACTGTAGTCATACAGACTGCTTGCAGAGTTTCCTGCATAAATTTGCGCCAATTTTTTACTTAGACGACGCGAAACTGCAGTTGAGGCCAATGTTCACCGCAACAGCAAGGAGGAAAGGTTTGAGAAGCTTCTAAATCGTATTAGGTATAAACCACAATACGACTCATCACTGAGTCCCAAGCCCGACAATTGGCAACCACTAACGTTAATTGAAGGGCCTCAGTTAGCCCTGACGACATCGTCGATCCCCGGTTTTATCAAACTGTTCGCAGTCTTCACAAATTATACCGGGTGCAAGTGACACGCGACCGGGAGATGCATACTGCAGCTTACGTCTGACGTAGAACAACAATAACTGATGATGGGTAGTCAGGGGAACACTCACGCGACACATCGACGACTGGAGTCCAGTGGTTACAAATGACGGTATAAAAGGCAAGATCAACCAAATGGTGGTCAACACACCCGTCATAAATACGAGAGCCGGAGTTTACAGCCCGAACAAGACGAACGTATATTCTGTCGGCCAGTGGAGAAAAACTCAAATCGAACAAACACGTGCGACGTGGGCTAACAACAAACGTTCATCTGCAGATGAATGCTCCCCCGAAAGTGAGTGTTTTCAATTTGTAAAAGTGACTACGTCAGAACATATGGCCCTGTATACATGATATAGTCCCTCTCTCGTTCCTCACTCTAAGCCATCGCCAATAACGAATCAAGTACACGTCATGTTTGCTGTCCTGGTTGAGATACAATTCCCAGTGTTCTGTTTAATGTGGATGCAGGACTTGTGCGGGCAAATGAGAGTCATAATCAAAGAGACAAAACCATTCGCTGGCTGTGAGTGCTGAGTCAGCGAAACATTACTGAGATGCTATTCATCTACAGCACGTCAAACGGAGTACACAAAAACGTTGCCTGAATCTTTGAAGGAAAAGCAGGCTAGTCATTCATGGTGGATATGGTCATGATAATCTGAAAATGAGTCAAGTGGACAACTTCATCTCTATTACTGTATCGGCAGTCCCGTAGAACAACCCGGCCATTCTATCTACTGTATCCAGCGAACTGGATAGGCGAAAATATGTTAAGACTTACTCCCTCACTGTCCTTCTCAAATTCACTATTGAACGTCTAGTATACCTCGTTTTCAGCGAATACTCTCTAGATTCCAGAGCGGACAAAAGCGATTTTGGCAACAATGTTCTTGCGCGCCTTCTATCCTGTAGTCCAAATTCCGGTTTTCCTTCTCCGTTAATTAAGCCTAAACTGTAGGTTAATATGGATGCCTGCAACGTTCACATCCTGAAACAGAGACCAGTAAGCCGCTCTTTCTAGGACGCTTAACTCATTAAAATAGCGCGTCTGTTGCTGTTTGGAGAATAAATTATTCTCACGTTTACGTGGCACTGACGTGCTGTTGACGATGATGACGAGGAAGATGAATTGCCATAAGCTTAAGTGATAAACTATTCTTGTTAACACTGTCAACGGGAGCAGCAAGTATGCACTGACTCAAAAGACATAGTAAGTAAGATGAAGCAAGTGCGATGGAACAGAATCGTTTCATACGTGCCAGTAAGAATGACGGAACTCTATAAATCTTAACCAGGTGCTCCAGGTGAGGACTATTTTGAAGTTTATGTATCCTTGCACTCTTCACTGTGTGTACACTCCCCGACGTGCAGCTTAAGAGCAAAAGAGCTGTTGGTTAGGGCAGCGTTTGTAAACCATCAGACTGTAAATCATCTTCAGTCGATAACGAATTGGACTCACGAAGTCGTTCACTTCTGAAAGGACGTCTGAAAAATGAGTGAGATTCGGTCGAGAAGTAGTGTACGATGTACACGTCATACTGCTGACGAACGGCGACCGTCATCCAAGTAAAGTACACAAAGCATGAATGGTGGGACACAAAGAAATCAAATATGACACAATATGTTCAGAATCGATTCAATCAACTTACGGCAGTCGAAGACGACACCAAGCGACCTTCAATCGGTGTAATCCGATTCATTTTCCACATTTTCTTGATCACTTTCTCAGCTTCGGATATAAAGCCAGCAGTGACCAGATAACGCGGAGATTCAGGAAGCCACTGTGTGAAGGAAGTTGAACAAAGCATAAAAATTCGGTTCTATTCTGACAGTGAAAACAGCAACGTGACTAATCAGTAACAAATCAAGATACATCATTGAGCTCCATCTGAAAAGCGATATTTTGACTTCGTGGAAAGGAATCGCATTACACTGACACAGAACAAAATGCAACATTTATCAACCATGGCTCTTAGATAATCCTACATGTGATTTAGTATGGTTTTTAACACAACTGCACACGCTTCGTTCTTCAGCCACGTATACATAGAATTTCACTTCATTACAACGTCACCATCTTCAGTACGCTAACGTGACTATCCGTCATCTTTTGATGATTGCACGAGCAAAAAAAAAACATACTATTTCAACAGATTTGTGAAATATCCAACTTTACTGCATAAATCTTAATAATCGACCATTGCTGTGAATTTTGAAGAGTGCTTGCTCGAATTTAATTGAAGGTTTCCGAATGATTCACTTACACGATGAGACCACCAGCCAAAAGTTGTCATCGATAGTGAGTAATAGTCCACTTAAACACTATACCTTAACTAAGGTCACTGGATCAAACATCACTACAGACGAATGATTCTGCGCCCGTTGGTCAATCTATCCGAATCATACCAACTTACGAGAATGAAAATTTATCGTACCGTCCGATTTTACAAACTAGCATTCGAAAAGCTAGAACCAATAAAAATTGTCAGTTGTTGACCCTACACAAATGTCTGTTGTCGTCAGTCTGGGATACTGTGCATGAATATTGTGCTATTGAACTTCACCGAACACTTTCAAACGTTGTACTGCATGGAACATCGACGCGTCAGATTCTATCATGTCAACCGAACTCACTACAATGAGGTCTAGACAGAGATGGGGCACGACCTAAGCGATGGAAGCCACGAAGAGTATACAACTGATGAATCACTACAGTTGCCAAACAATGTTAACCTTCCACATCTGCAAGACAAGTCAAAGATGCATCAGAAGTCCTGGGTTTCTTTTTCGTAAGTTCCGGCTAAAGCTGGCCGACGGTAATACAAAGTTTATTGGAAAGAATAGTCTATTTTTCAGTCGGAAGAAACGCAAACACAGTTGACTCTATACACGGCAAGAATGGCGCCGTTTTTTATGTGAGAAGTGTGAACTTTACTTCAAGGCGGTCGTCGAGGTAATAATGATTATTCTATGAATGAATGTGAGATTGTTATCACAACGCTAACCACATTGTCGAGGAAACACAATAAGAGAACAGGGTTATGTCCAGAGATGACCACAGTAGCATTCTAGGTGGAAAAAGTTCACAAGACGACAAAAAACAGTGTGACGATCAGAGATATAAACAGCTGAGGTGCGCATGAGCTTTTAAGGAAATCTACTTCTGTGAGGAGTTGGTGTGAGGAAACCCAAAAAAAAGTAACAAAGAGACGCTGTTCATTCGGTAGCCCAAAAAAACAGCACAAATTCCTTCGTAATTTAGATTCATCTAGCACACAAAATGTCGGAGGGAGATTAAACTTGATTCAACCGTTTTATGAACTGTAGTTCATTCGGTCATTGGCCTCAAGATCATAGTTAAGGAAACAGGACTATTAAAGTATTACTACATTTCTTTCCATTACAAAGGATTTTCAACTGGCTAACGAAAGACGAAAGTTACTGGCTTGTACTTTTGTATGATTAGTTTTGGAGGGAGGACCGAGTCGAACTGATGAGGAGCATGAGTTTGGAAGTATCTGGAGACTATGATCTGGATACACTCTACAGACTTTGTGGTCGTGAAAAATAAAAAAGGCTGACATGAAGTGATAGAGTAACAAGCAAGCACAGATCAATACAGATATGTCAATCGAGCAAGGAAGACTAAGAAAATAGGCCGGAGTACCGCATGCGCGTACAAAACACAGTCTGTGGATAGCTTCAACGTAAAAAGGGCAGAAAGACCGATTGCGAACAACGGACAGCTACGTATAACTTCAGAGACATGAAGTTGAGAACCACAGAGCGTCACGGCAAGTAAGAAAATAGAATGACTCATGTGTGAACAAACCGGAACAGAAAAAAATAGCATATTTGGTAAAAAAAAAAGAAACCATCACATGTAGATGGGCCTGTGCCTAGTATGGCATACGCGACGAAAATGATAGCGCATGTTTGAACCTGTCTGAAGATGCACACAGAATAAGTACAAAAAAATGAAGAAAATCGATTTGGAATGTGGGGGCTGTGACGAAGAGTGCATACCACGCTTCAAATTGGTCCAGAGAGGAGCAATTGGAAATCAACGAGGATGTGAACATATGTGGTGAAGAAAACTGATCAAATGTGAAGCTGAGTTTGAAGTGTCAAAATACAGAGTAAGAACACGCAGTTCATAGTGAATGTGTGTAATACAGCTATGCCAATCAGAGGAACGATCGATGTCAGATAAAAAACCTAAAGAGAGTGTTCACTAACAAAAAACGAGTCTGGTAGGAGTACAAATGTATAGTGTAGAAAAGCTGACCATCTAGAAAAACGAAAAACGTCTCCTAAATGTTACTATCAGGTAAACACAGTCAACAACAACGCAAACGACCAGAGAATGCAGTTTCCTAAATATTGGAAGCAAACTTTGTCAAAGAAGTCAACAAGAGTTGAAAGCTAATCTGCATTACACGCAAAAGGTGAATCCAGTAAAAGAGAGACACAGCCGTGATTCCGAAACAAGCCCACACACGCACACAAGAAAGCATCGAGAGCTGTAAGCTATGCGAGAAATTCGTTAACAGCTAAGGGCTTAGAAAAAATGGCCTTAAATCTGTAGGAGATGTGGATGATCGTCTATTCAATTCCGGCTTACTGGCATCAGAAGGTGCCAATTGGCAACATCAGATATACACTTCTGTGACAGGCAATTCGCCCCCCAGCGGTGTACTTCGTGAATGTCATCATTTGATGTTGACTCACTGGCATATGTGGCAAGAGATATCACAACAAACGTGCCTGTGTGATCGATGAGTTGAATGGACGTCATTATTTCAGTGGACGAGGTGCAGAAGCATACCGTGACAAGTGGCTATGAGAAGTGGTAAGCTATTCACAAGCTCCGTTAAGAGAAATCAAGAGACCAAACTTCCTTTTTAGAGAAGGCTCAAACCCCAGTAAGGAAATAGATACCATGTTATCTTGCAATCAGGGATGAGATACGTAAAGAAGAAAGCGGAAAGAAGTCCCTATGGGAAGAGATGACCAACGTTCACTGTGGTAAGCTAGAATGAGCACGGTACAAACAAATTCACAACTATCTCCGCCTGCTGCATTTGCAGGTTTGGCCTGCATCATAATCTGAAGAATTTATGAGGCGTGGACTGGGTCCATTGCCTATATATCGTTCCAAAAGCAGAGTTGGGGACAACTGTTCAACCTCGGCATGAACGATAATCTAAGAAGTGTTTTGCGTTTATCTTCCTCCAGGCCATGAGATGACTGATAGAGAACTTGCGGACATTATCGGTTTGCTTGGTTTCTCTGCCAAAAGTGTACGAATCATGCTGAATAAGGTGAATTCTCTGAATGATCTGTGTAGAATCAGCTTCACACATAATACGAAATGTTGCTTCAAGACCTGTGCCTCTGTGTTCCCACCTTGTTTATTGCAGTATAATTTCGTCGGTTTTTGAAAGTATTGGTAAGATATAAGCGGGAATTGTGAAAACCTGTGTTTCTAGTTTAATCCGTATAATCAATGGTGTCTTAAAAATATCCAGTTGTTGCTGTATAAGACGGTGTACACTGTCTACGTAAGAAACATTTAGGGTCATTATTCGCAAACATGAACTGTTCGTAACAACACCGGGAATAGACATGCAGCTAGAGTACACTAGGTGGAATGGTCGCGCTAAAAATGTCAACGGTCACCAAAGCGTGTTTTCCAAACCTCCAGATATACATTTAACATTAAGTGACCACATGAAGTGACAAACGGGCCACGGAGATAAAAAGGCATTGCGGAGAATAGAGAAGGGGAAAGGTGTAGAAGGAGAAGAATAAACCGATGCACAAAAAAAATCGTAAAATGAGAGGAAATGACTCCTATTCTTCGTCATATCAGACAACGTCCTCAAACAAGAATGTTGACTGTCCTTCGTACCCAACCCAGAAAGTTAGGAACGTCCTACTGAAACGAGCTTCAGTATCAGTACCTTTACACGCAGAACCCATGATACACGCTGGCTAGCAGGCTGCAGCCTCCAGTTCAACCCACCAATTGAAAACAAGGCATGGTGTAGAAGGCGGTGAGTTCGCATGTGTAAAATTTAGCTTGGGGCACGAGGTTGGCATGCCCATGGGTTGAAAGGGTTTATCAATTCCGAAGACATGTCAACCAACCACGTCACTGTTAACACGGTATTCCAATTACATCCTGCTGATGCTTTGGAGACACCGACGGTCGAAAACGGACACTTTATGAGCATCCTCAGCGCAGATAGATCAGGTTTCGCAGTCGCACAGTAGGACACTACTATAGTAGCATTGTACACTCGGACTTTCACTGAGAGCATACCTACACCACAGATGGCGTACGTTGGGAAACGCCATCCTCAACTATACGATTTGTGCGGCGAAGTGATGGTGATCGATCTACAGCACCTGTTGGACAAGATAACGGTGTCTACCAATAAGTAGTATGCAGGGTAAATGAACGGAAGAGGCGAACTAATAATCCTTGAGGAGATAATGAATAGAGAAACCTAAGAGAATGTGCCATAAAACCAACTACTTCAGGAAACTAGAAACTTAAGCGACAA
The DNA here is from genome assembly GCA_013368495.1 of Paragonimus heterotremus. Lineage (NCBI taxonomy): Eukaryota > Metazoa > Platyhelminthes > Trematoda > Plagiorchiida > Troglotrematidae > Paragonimus > Paragonimus heterotremus. The sequence continues at coordinate 25,378 of LUCH01002857.1, forward strand.
GATTTTACAGAGACAATACAATTCGGATGAGTAGTAAGGGATTTTGATTTTCATATAGATTGAACATCATTCACAATTGATCGCAGCTGTCGCATTGCCACAGACGTTCCAGCTGGCCTCTTTCGAACAACAGAAGCACTACACTCGAGTTTTGCTCTCATTAGAGCTCGTCAATGATACATACCCTTGCCACGGCCGGGACTAGAACTCCGGCCACGCTTTCATCAGGCAACCGTGATGACTACTGGGCCACTGACCTCACATCAGGCAAGGCCGAATTATCATACGTGAGCGCTCAACCATTTTCGCTTATGAGTAATGATCTGGTTGCCCGATCACATTGAGAGGAGACACAGTTACTGTCTGTTAAGTCCAATCGGTGACCCTTAGATTGGGACTTCTCTCCAAGTCGAAATAACAGAAATCATCAGCCTGTTGAGCGGTATTTTGATTACTGAGAGCGAAACTCAAATCTAGTGCTTCTTTTTGAAAGGGATCGACTGGAACGTCTATGGGAATGCGACAGCTGCCATTAATAGTCGATGGTGTTCAACCTATGTAACAATGCAATTCCGCAATATTTATCGATAGTAGGGAATATGGTCAGCGAAAAAAGTTCAAAAGCTACCTTGGGCACCCCAATCATCAAACATCCGACTGAGAGCGCCCGGGATCGAATCGAAAAAAACATTTTACGAGAGGTGTCAACTCACGATTGACACAAAGTATGATACACAACACACAAGATAACTTAACAAAAAGGAAACTGCAGAAAAAGCGTAACGTGTGTGTGTCTACTGAAACAGTAACAGTATGAACATCGCGACAATCAGCCGTTTGAGACAGTGGCGGCCAACGGTTGGAAATTACAGCATCAACTTACACAAACTGAAATAAAAGTTTTTTTTTTGTGTGAACTTTGTTAGAAGATAAACCTTCCAAAAATTGATAGGGTTCTTGTGCGACTTGAAGATGAAAGTCTTCACAAGCATCTAAGAGAGCACACACCAACGTCGTCAGGATTAGCTTAAAACCATATTGATTGGAGGTCATCAACAGCACAGTGAGGCATGAGTGACATAAAATGACTGTTCAACCCGAACACGACGTCTGCCTCTTAGCGATTCCACAAACAATCAGGACGTTGTGGTCCTGAGAGCTGGTAAAGGACCTGGTTTGGGTATTATGAACAAATCTGATTATATGAGCAAAATGAGTGTGCTAATTTCAGATGCGGCAAGGCATAAAATAGTTGTCCAAGCAGAAAAGTTGTAACTGATGGAAAAGCAAATTGACAAAGAGCAACACACAATGCTCCAGTGTGAATTTGCAAAGGAACAACTGTAGTATAAAGTGAATACAATGAACAATAAAACATACTTACTCTGCGGGTTATCAGCAATACACAAACTTAACATACTAATACGTCTCATTCACTTGATGATATATCACCCATAACATAAACTTTTTCGATGCCTGATTGAAATACTAGACTTCACACGAAAACGCTCAACGAAAAATTTCCAAGTTCATAAATTGGATCGACAAGAGGAATATTTCTGATTACGAAATATCCTTTTGGATGATTAAGCTTTACGCACGAAGCCATCATATCCACGAAGTCCTATATTCCATAAGATTCGATATTTCGACAGATCTGATCTGATTGCAAAAACAAAGTGTAAAATATTACTTTTAAGACAGACAGGACTTCAAGCAAACTGATTGTATCACGACGGGAAGTTATCCGGGACTAACACCAGGTGACGGTTTCGTGTGAAAAAAAGTGAACAAGAGTAGCAGCTATCCAAACACACGCGTAACCATGTGACTGATTAGGTACATCCAAAATAGAGATACGCGTTAAAAAGAATCAATGGATCACGACAAGTACCACTGACGCAATTTAAACGATCAGTAGCCGATGAAAACACGATATCAAATCTGTTTCTGGAGACTGTGTCAAATATACTGAAGCCTTCAACTAAGCTGAAGTTTAGACATCAACAACAGCTATGCAACTTGAATCGAGAGGGAAAGAATCTGGAAGAATAGCTACGTGCAGTATATAATAACCTGAAACCTGATAGTGCTTTAATCAAAGTTTAAGTTAGTAAGTAACAAATGATTTCTTGTACGAACGTTAGTTTATCGGATATGACAGAAATTAGGACTATAATGCAATCAAAAGCCCATGAAAACGGTATGTAGGCTTCGAAAAGTTGATTCCAAACGGGTCGCAACCTCCGGAAGTGAGAACAAAGGCACGTCTGCACATGATTTTGCGACTGCACCTATCACAGACAGTAGTCTTTGATGCACCTAACAGAATCTTCAGAAGGACCTAAACAAATATATTCTCTAGGGATAGCAGCTTCTTGAAACTAGAGACGAACAGCATCAAAAACACAGCAATCACCAGAGGTACACTTCCGACAACGTGCCAACCTGAAAGAGACTGATTTTTATGTCGACTGGGAGTCGGTCAAATAGAAATGCACATGAACAAGAAAAACTCTATTAGTCTAAAAAAAAACGCTTTCATTCTTACCTTTAACAATACAAGGAACAAGGCCAGAGGTATCGCTGAAGCGAAAACAAGCCATCGCCAGCCATATCGTGGTAGGATGAGGTAAGCTAGCCCCACTTCCATTGTACTTCCAATTGCCCAGAATACCTGAGTTAGGTGAAAACGAGAAATTCTTTCTGTGAAACAGATTATCTGTTCGTCAAAAATAGTCTAAACACAAAAATTGAACGCGGAAGCTCGACGTGACACACTCAACAGCCAACGTAATGTTGGTTAAGTAAAATGAAATGGTCATGACGAATATTGCAAGATTTTCTAGTGTCCATCAGTTGATTCCAGTCACTGAGACGTCACTCCTTTGAATCTATAAATTCATTCTTGGTGTTTGGTCACATACGTGTTGCAGAAACAAGAATGGACGTAAAGAGATGAAGTAATCTGCAATGAATTTCACAGCAGATCGCAAACAGCAAAAATCGACACTCGCTCAGCCTTGAACAATCGGGCCAATCTAGATAAAGCGTTTGACATTCGGTATCTTACGGAAAACTCAAGGTGCCATCAGACTGTTGAACTGACAAGCACAGAGCAGTTGTGTTCTTCTCACGTGACAATCAGATTATTCTGGCAAAAGTTTCTTGACTGTGAACATCGTTTGGTGTTTGCAACTTTGTTTTCTGCATCCCATTGTTTACAAGGAGGCTTTCCTCAAGAAATACTTGCAACAAAATGCTTCCCGCATTTGGATTGAAACGTGGTAAGAAAACAATGTTTTGGGCAACATATGAATGTACAATGAAAGTGTAACTTTGTAGTTCACATAATTTGAAAGCATGGACCACGTAACGTAGGGTCGGGTCGGTAATAACGATCAACCAAACAGTTAAGCCACGAGATAGAAAAGTGCAATTGAAAGTTGATGTTAAACGATCGATTTTATGATATTAAAATGCAAGTTAGACGAATACATTGCTAAATAACAAATATTAATAACCCGGAAAGACGTAACACCGAGAATACTCGTATCCAAATGCATGTTCGAATTACCATACTCATAGATGGCTCAAAATGAATTTTTACCAAAACATAGGCTAAGGAGCGTTGGAAACCCGTGGAAACATCTGTCTACCTCTCCGAAAGGTACGCTTTGGTCTTCCCAACATAGAAATGGCCAGTAACAAACGGAACAATACATGACTCGTGTTGCTCTATCGTTACTCAAAAAAGCATGGGCAATCCGATTTTCCTTTAACCCTCTGACTTTAGATATACGACATCAAATGTACAGCTATTCACTCATTTGGTTCCAAATACGGCATAAAATGGGTGGTATCAGTATGAATACGCTTGCAATCGGCAAAGGATTCGTGGATTGTAAAAACGGTAAGGCGGGAATAGACAAAAATCACTGCCACTTAGTACAAAGAAAGAAAATACGCGGACTGTCTTTCAAAACAGTTTTTGTTGTGATGCATATTCAACAGGACTAGAAATCGCACGCTTAAAACAACGACGGGTGAATGCAGGCGTTTCTTGATTGGCAATTTTGAACCATCTATTAACAGCGACCGGTTTCGGCATCAGTTGAATTTAGGACGTAGCGATAACCAAAGGTTCAAACCTGCAGCATTTGAATTTTGAACAGCGGCTGGTTGATGTCATTGGTATCATCGTTCGTTACAGACTGATCAAGACAACACGGCTTGAGAAATAGAAAGCGCGCAGTTACGGTTACTGTAAACAGGTAATCTGAGATGGATTGTGTCTGGCCAGACTAATACGGTGATAGTAGGTCACATACGCTAAGGATCTAAATTACCCAGCTACAAGCGATGACCCAATGTTCAGTAGACTATCAGCTTGTGATAAAGGTTCGTAACACGAAGGTTGCTGGCTCTAACATTATTTACACTAGCTCAAAGAGAACAAAACCAGTCAGAGATGAGGGTTGGTTTGAGCGTGAGCGACATCAAACATTACGTCACTGTCAGCTCGAGCCGTTAAAGCCAGAGTCATTGCGGATTCAGACCATCAAAGTGATCATATGACACACCTAAGTGAAGTACCAATCGCAGACCAGCATCTATCAGATAGTTAGGAAAAAAAGTGATCAAGGATACAAGAACGACCAATACAGGTAATAAAATATTCAGTTAGAAAAGGCTTGAGCCAGAGCGACAATTCATAATCTGATAACAACCAGCGATCAATCGATAATGGTATGTAGCGGCGATATGACGCTTCTGACACAGAGGACCTTCCAGATCGAATGAATCAGTTACAAAGTTTGGCCAATTTAACACAATAATCTAACAGTTGCAAGTCACAGACCAAAAGGAAGGGATAATAGCACGTCCCAGTTGCTAATGCCGTCAAACATATGTACTTGGAGACGTATACAGAGATGGAACCGATGCAAGTGTCTTGGTTTTTGTGTGTTCAGCCCGTTCAGTCATCAACGTAAGCCGATCAGGTCGTTCCGAGACGGCCTGACATGTGCCAAACCAATCGTAGTCGTGGGATCTAGTTAGAGCACCTATGACCTTTGATCACTTATGAAATCGAACGTTTAAACGTAGCTCTAATGACTCGCTCAGGTATTTGGACACTATACGTGAACAAATTCATGACGTGCGCCGAGCATATGATTAATAATTACAGATATTCTGACAATGAAATGACACTCGAAATTAATTCGGGGAGCTTTGCAGTCTACCTATTATGTTTTTATAATCAAGTTCTGAGTGTTTGCGCAGCTTGCCCATTGTAAACTGATCAGCAACCTTTTATGTATGCAACTGAGTTGTCCTAATTGGCACAAGACCTAGCAGAAAAAACCAGAAAGGAACGCAATCTCTTTCAATCGTGAAAAAACCATTGGCGACTTTGCCACTGGAAACTTTACGAATAGCTTTCGATTGCTCGTCCTTGTGTGGAATGGCAGCTGAGATTCTCAGTATCTTGGAATTCCTGGCAACGAATCAAATTTTTTTCAACTGTCTATTAAAGATACTTTCGGGAGCGTCCGTTAGGCAGACGAGTAAACTTTTCTGGATGTGCTAAGTTCCGATCATCCGTGCTTGCGCAAAAGCTCTAAGACCCTCCTAAACAATAAGCTAGCTGTACTAATAGACGCGCAACCAGAACGGAGAGAACTGCAGTTTCAGCTAGCACGGACGTTTGCCAACCTACGCAAAATACTGACCTTGGTGCTGTCCTACTCTATGAACCAAACAATCTAGAAACACCATCCGCCTATAATTTAGTTCCATTTTCAGAGTGAATCTAATGACCAAATCGGTCTTTTCTGGATTTTGTGGCCATCCAACCGTGATAGACCATTTATTAAGAACGGGTGATAAAATCGACCAAGAAACGATGAGGCAACTAGATAGAGATTCTGATTTCCACAGAACTGGACTACCCTAGTGTTTCTAGCACCGTTAAGAGGATCAAACCTCCCCAACGTATAACTGACTCTGCTTAATCGTCATCATCAGTATTCCACTAGCCTAACCCAATCTACCCGCTTTAACTACAAAACATCACGTCTACTTTTGGCATACTCTAGCATCCCTAAGAGTATCACCTCTTCACTGTTCACGATCCTAGAAAACTCTTATTCACAAATAAGACGAAGTTGTACCCGGCGGGCAGCAATCAGAAGTTGCAACGGATTCCGTAATATAAGATGGATCAAACGATTCAGTTAACCACTTTTAACACCATTCTTTGTCATTTTCTTCCGAATGTGAAAAAAAAAATTTTCTCATTGAAGATAAAAGATAGAACCAAGTGGTCAACCATAATACGCAACTTTTTGTCGGTGATATAGTCGCGCCTTGTTCTCCGGCTGTTAAATATTGAGTCACAACAATGATAGGATTACACCATGTGGTTGATATCCGACAAAATCATAGTCAACAATTCACGTTTTACGGCTCAACCACTGTTCCATTTTGTCCAATCTCATCCTCCGTTTGTTTACACAGTTTTCGCTATATCTACCTGAAGTCCTAATCAAAAGTTCTGAATTAAACTCTGAAACACTGGAGGATTTATGCAACGGGAATCACGTAATGATGTTTGCAAAAAAGTTGACCGGAAAAATGTTATCTGGCCTGATCGATCATATTTTGCACACTCTCCTTCCTGAATATTCACGGTTACTAGACGACACCCATGTCAATCCATTGAGTCACAACATAGGGTTATTTAGTAATTCCAAATTCAATCCATTTCTTGCCAAATCATAGAATTATAAAACACGAACCGACTGACAAACGACTGACAATTTGTTTTCCGTTCGGTCCATTCGATCGCTTAGGTAATGAGCTGAAGTGTATGTTAGAGTTGAAAATTTACCTCGCGTGGTGCACATAGCGTTTACTCCCTCGATTAGTTAGAAGAACGATCTAACGTACGAAGGCACCTTCAAAACAACTATTTCCACTGTCTTACATCATAATCATCCACTTATTTCTGATGGATTTACCGTTCTTAACTTGTCCTCCATACCGTTTCACCAAAGCTCTGTCTTGCTCATTTGACCAACGATATCGACGTACAACCGTCAGGTTTTCAAGGTAAGTCACTGTCTCACCTACTCTTCATCTTATAGAAGTATTTATGATTCACCACCGGTTTGTAAAATAATTCCCACCGCCGAAAATCTAAGACTTATGGTTCAATGAACGCGAACTTATTGACACAGATCAATGTAACAAAGGACCGGCCCAAGTAAGGACGTATTAGCGCCAGACTACCAAACATAGAAATACCAGGTGATGTAAAAGCCAGTCTATGCTGTGGGTGAGCAACTGGTATAAACGAGCTGAACAAAGAACAACCCGCAGTCAATTGGAAAATGTGAAATGACATATTGATGAGGGATTAGCATGCGTTCAGAATGATTACGGTGTGTCAGGATGGATTACGGAACAACATACAACGACCACAAACAGGCAATGAACATTCCGCAAGATCGATACGTGTGGCTGAACAGTGCACGTACACACGTAAGCTTCCCCAACACAGATGTGTATCGGGAGCTCAGATTTTGTTTAAATTTCCAGTAACGCACAGCGGAACACGCACTAGAAAGGGCATGATCTTTCTTAAATTAGTGGTTCATATTAGCCTGGTAGTGGGATGTGAAGAACAACAACACGATTTCAATATCAAGCGGATCTAGAAATCACTCAGGCTCGGTAGAGATAGTTCATAGCCAACCACCCGTGTGTCAAACCATAACAGAATATTCGGGGTGATAACAATCCACCAAATTTCTGTTCAGCTCTTTACATGATACAAAGGAACGTTTATAAATGGACAAGAATAACTGGAACAAATGTCAACTTACTTGAAAACAGAGTAAGAATTTGGCTCGGTACTTTTTCGGCACAAACTCGGATAACAGAGTGAAACTGTCCAGGAACGAAAACAGGACAAAAATGAAAAGGATTTAAAAATGACAAGCACCGAAACAATGCCATCGTAACTACAACCCAACCGCTAGTTGTGCATGTTTGTCGCCATGGCAACCCACTTGTGCACAAACCACAGGACATCAAAAACGGATCGGATGGAAGCAGTACAAACGGAAAATCGACCATAAGTTTACTCAAATCACTGGGGATTGCAATTAGTATTTGAAATACAGGGAAAAAGACTCAGTTCGAGCAAAAAGAAAGAAAGCATTCGATTGGATCGGTCAGAACAATGAACTACATATTGTAATTGAGTGCCATGGACTGACAAGACACAGTCTAGAAAACGTACAGAGGGACTCTTGAGCACAGGATTTTAAGACGGACTTGGTCACATCTTCCACCGTATTTCGAACTGAAACCGTTCAGCAGTAAAGTTAGGAGTATTGTATCTACTACATTTAGACCATCGAACTTATAAGTGTACATTTACACTTCAGCATCATGAATAATTTGGTGTTTCTTTGGGTTTGAAATATCAGGCTATACGAACTACTCATTTCCTTCAGTTTTCAAAAATGTACCAAACAATTCAGTGAACCTTCTTCAGTATTTCTCAAAGAAACGAAATTTTCAGCTTCGGAGTTTGCTCTCATGCGGTAAGCTAAATGGGGTCTGTGGACAATATGCTACCAGTCTGTTCGAAACTGCACAAAAGGAGCATTCAACGTGACCAGGGCACGAGCGCGTTGTGCCACAATGAACTGTTGTATGTGTGAATGCATGAACTAAGGAAGGAGTACCTTGATGAACAAGAATGGGAAGTGAACATATTTGAAAACCAATATCAACTAACAATCTACAATCGGTTTTGAAGGATCACGCCGATGTATATCAAGTGAACAAAATTAAATTGGATCAGAATCAAGTTCCAAGAACACCACGTGATACACAATGGAGGAAAAACAGCATACAGAAGACTATAAAACTCAGCAAACAATGCATACGACTCACCTAAATGAGTTCGTCCAACTCGATGGGGGCCATGAGATCATCTACACTTCAAATGTGTTTAGTGATTTGTTGGCCGATTCTTATCGTAAGCTAACCCCCAAAAAATTGCGTGCACATACATGCGTATGCATACCAGGCGGATGGAATACAAATCGACAAGTACACACAGAGTGACCACTTGTTTGAACAGCTGAACTACGCAATACATACATAATTCATACAGATCCGATCACAAACTGTATGATCGGGCGCGCTTCAATCGCGGTCTGATACACAATTCTAGGTAAAGTATAAAATACTCTACGCGAAGAGCTTCGTGGTTTGAACTACCGGATAGTCCAATCACATATGTTCAACAGTTGTAGTCAATTTCTAAAGAAACATCGCCAGCAAGGGAAGCTGATGAGCTGTGACAACTCTTAGTCAGACAGTAACTATAAATAACCTACTTTGTCCAAACTGACGGAGAAAAGACTGGCAATGCAGTAGAAAATGTCTTGCCACCAGATTACCAGGTAAAACTGGTCAGCACAGTTGAATAATCATGGCCCGGATAGGATGACTCGCACCGGCAAAAGAAATTACAGGCATGCACGAGCGCACGCGATACGTATACCAACATAGTCTTACACAGAGGAAACCGGTTAAGTTCGTATATAAGGTAGCGGTTTAAGGTGATTACCTGACAAGTGATGAGATACTTAATCAAGCCACATAACAAAGATCATTATGATCTTATTTCAGATCAACAAAAACCGTAGTAGCATAAGCTTGGACATCTAGACTTGTCATGTTCGCTAAGTAGAAGGAACGATTATTAACGAACAAGGAAAGCAAAAACAATAAAACATATACTTGGTGAATGTGGATGGATAGTAAGTACATTGCCATGGTGGTTGCCATGGGGTTGGGCATCATACAAAGCACGTGACTATGGTAACAGACGGGAAGTTTGTTCAATTTGCAAAATTGGCACATTTAACGCTTTATTTTCGAAACAGGTCTATAAATCTCTGGAATGTTTGTCTTCCAAGTGGCACCAATATACAATCGCGTGAACAAGGCAGGATTGGTTAATCGTACCAGTAACTTCGGAAAGATTGTCATAGTCATCAAATAGGACTTAATCACACCAAACAGTAGACACAGTAATCGGATAGAAGGACAGCAGAGGAGCAGTAGGATTAGCTCAACTGAAACAATAACTGAGCAAAACAACCTACCTGTTGCTACCTCCACCGATAGCGAAACCAACCAGAAAACGTAGGATGAGTATCCAAACGAAAGTAGGGCTGATTGTAGTGAGGAATCCGTAGTAGGAGATCATTGCCAGTACAGTGAACACAATCTAAGCAATCAGGAAAAAGAAGCAGCCAAAGTCACATCAGTAGGAGAAGAACACCTCTCGAGCCAACTTTCCAGTAAAGTAAAAAGCTGTCGACAACCAAGCATACAGCATACACAAAATTACATGTTTCCCCAGTTTGGTTTAATGCTGGGAGGAAGAAACAAACGTACTGTCGACAGAACGAGGGAACCAAACGGACAAAAATATGAAGACTGCCTGAAAATCATAAGGAACAAAAAAACCTAGCGACACCAAACTAGGACACCAGATGATGATCAGAATTATTAAACATTTTCATGAACAGTTGAGCAGAGAACATGGATGAAAACAGACGCCCAACTGTCCTACGTTGTGAGCGAAAAAAACACCACAATTTGCAGTAGATATTTCTATTGAATCATAGTTGAAAGTGTAAAATCGATTCAATTTGTGCTAAGTAAAAACGGTACGGCAGTCATGCTAGACCGACCCAGTTTGAGTATGTACGAGCATCAGGATGGACCACTGAAATGTTGATGACCAAAATTCACACTTCCCTATGATAAGCTAAAATCTGATCCCCGCCCAACTACATTCGTTTACATCAATGAACAATATCAAGCCGAAGACACTAAGGGCGTGTGTGCAACGTGCTTCCGGTATAGCAGCTTAAGTGCGTACAGGATGAGAGAGACTTCGTCTTAGAATATACGAACCTGGCATTATTCAGTTCAGATTCGTTGAAATGAGATAGAGGCTCTTCTACCAAAAAAACAGAAGGGAACAGATCAATCTTGCTCAATTTTTTTAAGGCCGCTGAAACAATGAACTATGTTAACGGCATTCCATGAAGCATATTCGCCCTCATCTTGCGCTTGTTAACTCGACTAGGAGCCCAGATGAAACAGCGGTTATGCTGTTGTTCCGTCAGCCGAAACGACCTGGACGCGAATAAGCGTAAGTTGGTTCGTGTTCATATCTATCCAAGCATCCAAGGTGATGTGTAATCATGCTGCAGCATAAGAACATTGGACGGCACAATGCTATTCATAATGGTATTTGTTTGCTAAGTCAAAAAGCAGTGTAGCTAGTAATTATTCACTTTGGCCTATGAAAGTTGCACAACCATCACAACAGGCTGCAAGCAAGGTGATAGGTTACTTGTTAGAGAGTTTACAACAACTTAGCAAATCAACAATTGTCTTGATGATATCTCATTTTCACTGACAGGCGCATGGCCATTTTGATGGTTCCGATAGGGCGAATCTGTTTTACTGTGGTGCACTTTACAGCGGTAGGATTCCATGAGCGTAAAATGCTGTCTATAGTGGAAACATCTGCATCGAGAAAACCTAACTGCCTATCCAAAAAGGTGTTGCTTGCTGGAAGGAGCACTGTACTTTAACATCTGATATGCAGATATATGCACTGCTGACAGGTTACAACAGGAGGGAATCTTATATCTAGTGCTTCCTCTTGAAACAGGCTAGCTAAGAAGTCTAGGAGGGCTGCAAACAAACATGAGAGGTACAAGTTATATTGAAAATTCCTCAGTTATTTATCGCTAATCATCACACTACCCAATAAGTTTAATGATTTATACGACTGAAATTTGGTCACGAATTCCTTATCGGGAAACCTCTGAACGGAGTAAACAGGACACTAATTAAAGCTCTTCTTGAGATGATCGACCAGCTTGAAAAGTACTCATAAGTGAATATAATCGAGTGTTCAGATGTGCTAATTCGATCCTGCCTAAAATGAAGTCACTAATATAGTAGGCAACACCATTGCTTCATAAGAACACCACCGCATTTCAAACTTCGGTCGCTGAAAACATATGAACTACTGGCGATCTCTAGTGAGAGCGAAATTTGATTTCGACGCTTTATTTCGAAAAGGGTGGGTTGTAAAACGCGTCGAGCTTTGAAAACTGCTATTAAATATGAGATGGTATACAATTTTTATTGGCAGCTTCTTGATCATCTTGAAACACTCAGTTTTTCTACTTGTCAGTAGAGCATATCCACACACACACGTACACAGTGAATTCATTTTTGTACAAATCATCAGTTCGGTTTTGCCTTTTTTCGATTCAACATATACTTTTCTTATTCAGTTTAACTTTGTACCACTCACCTAGTGTTAGACGTAGTCCTTTGTATGGCAACTTGTTGAAAATCTCTCGTATGCACGAACTAAACTAACGCAAAAATGGGAACATGTTTGGGAGCGATTGAGAATCTACATGTGGAGGACATGTAACCGAACGGGATAAGAGCCCCCTGATGACGTTTCAATTTCAAGCCAGACTCTAGTCAGACTGGAGAAACCAATGAGAGTTATTTGAGACAGCCGAAATGAATGTAGTTAAATCAATCAAAAGGTAACGGGTAATAGGTCAACATCACAAAAGCAAACTGAGATCACGTCCGGGTTGCTGATTACGACAGAGATAAGAGATGAACTTCAAGAGATAAATGAAGTCAATAAGATCAATAAAATTATGGACAGACTGGTTTGAAAATGAACTGCTGTTTCTTTAGAAAAGGTCGAACTGTGGACTTGAGTGTGTCATAACGTTCAGTTCACTAATAGAACGATAAAACTATCCAGCTATCGATACAAGCAGATTTAATTTATTCAAAACCATCATGCATAGGGAGGTTTAAACAATTGACTCTGGTTATATCGTGTGTGTTTTAGCTGGTCTCTGTAGTCAAAAGCCCCCGTAAAGTTCAAAACCCCTGTTTGTCTGCGTTAGTATTTGTAACAGCAATTCCATCAGTTGTGTACAATGTACAAAACGCAAGTGTGGAATTTATAGTCATAATTCAACATGTAGGATTTCGAGGCGGTTTTGTAACCATCTTCAACGTTCGCCTATTTGAAGCTTGACGTCTGAGACAGTCTACTCAACATCCACATGTGGACAACCCTTGCTCTTTATATTATATATGCAGCTGATAGTCGTTGGTGAGCCCTTCAAATGCAACGAAATTCAATACAGTCCCCTCTTCAAAGGCCTTCATGATGATTATTTCTTTAGTTGCGTGTAATAGCGGATACTTGTAATTCCTTCTCCACACAGAGCCCTTAAGGAATTTTTCAAATAGTTTTTGTTGGTTTGACAATCCGTTCTTTCTGTACCAACCTCGCCTCTTATTAACGTACTTAAATATGAGACTGTCTGAAGCGAATAACTTTCATATACATCAAATTGTTGAGGGTGTGCAGACGTGTACCTCCGACTACTCGTCGCGTCTGTGATCCAGAGGCGTTAACCTGCTTTACATTAGAAGGTGATAGGCATAACTCGATTATGAGTTGATCCAATCACTAGAGAAAGCGAAAGTTTCGAATATATCTCGCTTACTGACGGTATGTCAATCAACATAACACCAATAAATTTCCAGCGCTCTGTCAAACTCGTTCAAGGTGACTGCTTCAGGTCACCGCGTAGATATGATCTAAGACACAAGATACTGAAGACTCCAAAGCCAATTCTCGATTTTCAAACACATATCACGAAGGGAAAAGAACAAATCATTCATGGTAGGGTGAAAAGAGAATTTTAACACAACAAGAGTACGATTCTTCTATCTACTTTTCTTAAAATCAGTTGACTCCCCCACCAACTTAACTGACTGACTTTGGTGATTTTCCTTCTGCCTCGCAATTCGCATGTTCCGATTTATTGTAACTGGCAATTCGAACCCAGTATTGACCTCTGTCTACGAACATTTGACCCACGATCCCTTATATTCCGCTTTTTTTGGTTACCTACTTCTAGCATATCCTAAATATAGGCACATTTGTACCTGGTTCGTCATGCCTGGCGAAACTTGTTTAGGGGGAAGTGTTACCAATAAACCATACTACCAGTTGCTGCTGCTGTCAAAGGTAATCAGACAGACACTTTACGGCTAGAAAAGAAGCAACCGATTCGAGTTTTGCTATTGTCGGAATCACTCAGTAGATCCAACGAAACAAAACACACGCACGGAAACGGAGTTCGAAAAAACTGCCACTACACATAAGTCGATGTTGGGTCAAAAGTTCGAGTCCTAATACACAAGGTAAAAGATATTAATCCGGATCTCACCGTGACACAGTTGGCGCACCAACTGTTGCACAACCCCGCTCACCACTTTGGAAGTGACTAGACAGGCTATCAATCGAAAAACCTGATCAGCTAACATAAACAGGGAAGTCACATAACACACATACACACATGTTTCACACAACACATTCACCTGGCACACTAAGCCAAGACTTACATAAGAATTGCAAACAGTTTCCTAATTTACGTACGCCGAATTTTACAATAAGTCACTAACAATACTGGAATCATTCTGCAGTTTTTTATAGACTATCACTGCTACGGAGTGCGAGATCTTGACGTCTTTCCAAACCTCTGTTTTGTTGCAGGTATGTGATTCTGGGCTACCGTATACACTGATTTGTGGACGCTCAACCACCTTCGCTTCTGAGTAATGACTAGGTTGCCCGATCGCCTCGGGAGGAAACACGGTTACTGTCTGTCAACTCCAATCTTTGACTCCTCGACTAGGACTTCTCTCCAAGTTGAAATGACAGAAATCATTGACTTGTTGGGCGGTATTTGATTACTGATGATGGGCAACCTGATCATTACTCACAAGCAAAAGTGGTTGAGCGTTCACGTATGACAATCCGGTCGTGCCTAATGTGAGGTCAATGGCGCAGTGCTAAACACGGTTGCCGGAGTTCTAGTCCCGGCCGTGGCAAGGATGTGCACTACTAACGAGCCCTAATGAGAGCGAAACTCGAGTCTAGTGCTTCTTTTCGAAAGGGGCCGACTGGAAAGCCTATAGAAACGCGACGATTTCGATCAATCATAGGTGATGTTCAATCTGTATGAAAGCCAACAATCCCCTACTACTCATTAGACGTCACATTTGTCTATTTGTCACATCTTCCGTCGGCCATTATCAACATGCGGTGATCAACATACAATCCGTTTGCAGTTTGACACCTTTTCACTATTAACCTCACAGTCAATTGCTGTCGCCTTATTAGACTAATTTGCGTGGAATAGATCACGTTCGATATGTCATTCGTTTTCTATTTGGAAGCGCTTCACCCACTCAATTTCCACGTGAACGTCTACGAATTGATGTATCTAGTCATTTAGAACGCAACCAGAAGGACCTGATTTGAGATTGAGTTCGGATACGAAGGGTGATTTTGTGGGTAACTTGAGAGCCAAATCTTGTCTAGCATCGCGGGGTGTTGTAAAATAACGTTATTGACACACGAACGCAACAAAGCACTGAGCTGCCACATTCAATCTGACATCATTTCCATGCACGGACATGAACACCCGGGGACGGGACAAGGTATCTGTGACTGGGAAATGCCAACAGTCCGGTAAAATGGGAGAAACAATAAAAGAACTGGAAAAACACAGAACAAACAGATGAGCGCTTCAATTCACACAGTTAGTGAATTCCAGTCCGATTCTAATGCTTCAGCTAACGAAAGCGAACATGGATAATGGAAACACAGTCAGCACACAGTCGAATAAAGTAGCGAAACGAAGTTAATCAATTGACTTCTCGAGGCGAATAAGTGCTAAACATCGGTTGACAAACGGACGGTAATTAAGAAAAAAAGAAGGATAACTCACTGGCCACCGACCAAACTTGTCGGACACAAAGCCCCAGATAGGAGACCCGATGAGATAGCCAACGAAGACAACCTGCACAAATAAAAAGTGCAATGAATTTGAAGACAGGAAACCAGACAGCCGAATAAGCAGATACGAGAACGTCTAATAGAGAAACGCTGAAAGGAACCTAATGATTATTTTACAACTGAAACAGTTTAGGAAAGCTGCGAACGAAACAAAATCGGATACAGCTGCCCTAATGGACCTACACTGCATGTGACGTCAAACCGATTGCATTCAAAGGCTGAATGTTAAAGCAGAAGGGAACAAGTGAACCTAAACTAAAAATTGAATACTGTCGTTGGTAGCAAATAACATCGTCTAGTTGTGGTTGTTTTTTTTACGCAAAAAGGACGAAACGGGATGGAGATCGCGTAACGACCTATGGTAGAGAGAAGATATACGAAAATAAGTCCACAGTTCAATGGAACTAATAACGTGAAGTGTTGGTAAACACTGCAAAAGAAAACAAGAGGATCAACACTACTCACATACCAACTACATAAGGTTTTCATGAAAATTTGCTTCTGAGTGCGAACATGCATTGTGGCACTCGAAACTCAAGGAGGATAAGAGAGGAAAAATGGACCGATTTGGGCTCCCATGATCAACAACCAGTCAATAAAACCTGTTAGCCATCTTCAGATTTGGATAAGGGAACAAAGAAGCAATAAGGGCAACGACAAGGAGTCAAAGACCACATAAGGCAGCAGAACAGGAGTCAGATTTTGTAGCAGTTAGAGCTGTTTAAACTGACCAGTTTCGCGACCTACCGTTTGCAACTTGGAAGACAATCATGTCTTTAAGACCCATCATCGATGTGCCAAAAACACCCTATCGCGCGACAGAAAGGCAACCGTTAGTTTCCTCACATTATTTGTTTCAAATTATGGAATTGTGAACATATCGACCTATCAAACATCCTGTTCAGACTAAGTACACGCTGCACTACAAACGTGCTATACAGCTTGCATTGCCCGTTGCATCCACAAAGCGATCTGCAGTAGGATTTCCACTGGGCCCACTATTGAGATACATCTTCCTGAACAAGCTTGAGCAGTAACCAAGTCACATTACTGAAGGTAATAAGTTAAATCGACGTTACAACAGCTGCATCGTAGCAGAACAAAATGTAGCTGATGTTGTAGGATCAGTCAAGTAACCACGTTGACCTTACAGGCAAAGTCAGATAATTCGCTGTATTTCCTGGAAGTATGTTTGAAAAGACCGCTCGATGGAACTCTAAACTAATCTACACATGGAAAAGTAATCTGAATTTGACAACATACAGACTTCAATGAATTTGAGTCTTGTATACATTACAAATATGAACTTGGGCATCACAATCGACTAACACATAGAGAACTTGGTTCAAGTGAGCCGATCACCAAGGGTATACAAAAAAAAGCTGCACACATCCAGAGATACTGACAAGCATGATATGGCGAAATAAATTATCAGCTTTATGTGGCTGTTCGAGACATATTATACAGCTAATGCACGGCACTATCCGCACGGACCTTGAACTTGAAAGACAACCGGTCCAATTCCTATCTGTTCTTAGTCTGGTGTGGAGACCAAACTTATGCAGTATAATGATCGGAGGGCTACGCTGGCTAGGGTCACAGACCTTCCAGGTTTAACCATGTTAACCTGGTCAAAGGAAGCGGTCAGACACACAGCTCACATGGTTGTATAACGCAGGTCAACACTGTCTCCCAGGGTGATGCACTTATGACTTACACAGTCGGTCACTGAAGACGCTAAGAGAAATGGTGGCTGACTGGGTTTACTGGCGGGAATGCTACCAGTGTTCAGCTGGGCTGTCCACAAAGCGAGTGCAACTGATGAGACAGGGCAGTGAGTGCCACAAGGAAGCCGTCTTGAATATAACGCCTTATCCTTACTTACAACTAAGTTATCTGCTCGCGAAGGTGTTGACACTTTCATGCGAAACATGCGGTCTTCATGTCCCACTTTTTCCATCTTCTTCACTACCTACCTAGAGGTTGCTGTTTCTTTCTTCATGATTACACGGTAGCTAAGCCACAGTAACGAATGCAACAACAACAACTACAACGAACACAACGACAATATCCTGTGGTGCTCTGAAGTCGATTGTACACTTCACAAAATTCGCGGTTGCATATGAAGCCATTTATCTGTGTCTCTGCTATCCGATGTGAACGGGTTTTGTTTTCATAACCGCGACCCAAAAGGTTTACAATAAAAGGGCCGAGTGGAAGAGAAAGGGGTTGAGTAGGAATGTAAAACAGGCAAAACTTACGACTATCACCGCATACAGAAACAGTATGCAGCATTTGGTGGCCAGTTCAAGTCAGACAAACGGAAAGCACCGGATAGTGTGATTTTATCCTAATCAAAGATGGTACCACAAATTACAGTAACCACGATTTGCACCGATATCCTGTTTCATAACGCCTCTCACGGATTACGTTCCCTGTATTTTATCATCTTATGTGGACAAGGTCTCATGCGGAAATGCGATGAGTACAAGTCGTAGAAAAGTTAACCCAATAAATAGCACATGTTATTCGTAATGCCCATTTCTCTTCGTGGTATCCGAGAAGGCGTATCTACCAGTATTGATTCTACTGTGCATCTGTGTTTCTGAGCACGACAGTTTGGCAGTTCTATCCTTCTAATTGTGTACATTCCAATCAAAACAGTAGCTCGTTGCTCAATCTAATGTGCGACTACCGTTGCCCATGTACACAAACAGTCCGTCGAGACCACAGTTGCGCGGGAGTAAAATCCGGGCATTGTGTATCACATTCGATCCAAAACAAACATCGTGCTAACAAACACGGGGGTATGACCCAACATTACAATAAAGGTAGAAATGCTACAATATGGGCATAATATCGTCATGAAAAAGGTCGTCAGTAAGGGAAGTGAGCGATGTCCATATTGACAGTGCGCAAGGCATTTTGACAGGCAACAGACGAATAAAAAATACTAGTAAACAGTCCGTGTTTAAAGGGGAGTGAACTTAATCGCAAAAAAGCGTACATGCTCATGAACAATCGTCCCACTGCATCACCGATCATGGACACTTGTAGCCCGGATGGATGCGCCTCGCTAAACACATACCACACAGCAAAGGATGAAATCTATTGATCTTGGAGTAGAAGATCAGGACCTGTTGGCTTCAACTGACGGCAGCAACCCGAAAACGTATATAAGATCTGTTTTACAAAACTAGCAGAGTACGCAAATTAGTACATGGCAATAATGGACAGTTGCTAGCCATAAGCATAGTCCACTTTACTTTATTGATCACAGACCTGTTGGCATTCGGCTGAGCACAAGTGAAACGAAAAGGAGGTGAGTAACCGACCTAAACGGATACACGCATGCTGATTAGGCTCGACAATGAAACGGCGACGGGCCAACCGTCGTGAGCAAATGGCTTCAATATTGCATACAGCACATCTTCTGAATGCTAGCTTATCGATCAGTCTGCAGTGACCAACTCGGTTTATAACCAACGGTAGCCACATAAATGTCTTTCTGGATCAGTTGTACGATAACTCCACCGTTCCGAATGTACTGTCCGGGATCAGGGTAATTAAAACGAGACAGCGGCACAACGGAAGTAAGAACGAAGCGGTTGCTGTTCCCTCGGTTGGTTTAGATAAACAAACGAACTCACTTGGACTAGGTGATATATACGCGATCTTAAAATAATTACCGAGAAACAGGCTTTGAGTTAAGAGGAATTGACCGAGGTATGCATATTTGGCATTTAAGCACCCGCAGGTTAATCAATAGCCGAATTTGCATAATGCATACGATACCTGAAGGGTCACTGACAATACGTTGGTTACAAAAGTTTGATGATGTGTTAACTCAAATAAAGTGAAGATGAACAAATCGATACAGTCAATTAATCGAAGAAGTCCAAGTGACAGGATTGTGTGAGTAAGTGAATGTTCAAGAGGAAGTGGTGTGAAAACCCAGTATGGTACAGTTCAGTGAACCACTAAGTGGACGAAGAACAAAAAGCAGTTGAAGGCAACAGTCTAAATGAGAGAAGTTCGGAAGTTTAGCCACGTAAAAAGTGTACGCATATTAGAGGATGAAATTTCAGTGGGAAATGAAAAGGAAACTGAAACGACATAAGTAAGTTGACAGAAAACCTAGAAATGAGACAGTTAGTTAAAAAGTACAAAACATAAGCGGGATTTACACAAACGTCACTGCAGACAGATCGATAAAAATAAACAAAATGGATGACATCTGAATCTCTAACGCCGGTTTTGATTGAAACCAACTTCTGGGTCATTCCAATCACCAGAGTAAGCAGGAATTTGAATCCCGAGGAGGCTTAGGGAGCTAAAGTAGTATCTCACCCGGCACAAGTTTCAGATCAGACCATAAAAACCAGTTCGTTACCAAAAGATGCACTTTGCAAGGGTCCATTGTGTGTCTGTAGTTATTCTTGACTTCCGAATCATCGTCAAGCCACAGGTGCTGATCAACGCCCAAAATACAAAACTCGTGAAGTTGTAGATTAGAATATCCGGAAATGGCAGAGTTAGTCATCTTCTATGTTGAAAGCGTAGACAAAGAGAGGCTCCATAGGTTAATTCACTGAGCCCGCTTTTAACAAACTGTTTCGTGACTAGCGTAGAATGTGCACTATGTGAAAACTCTTCAAAGCCAGTGAAGTACAAAATTTATGCGGACGACATCTTGGGCATTGTTGAAAAAACTCAAACGACCCGAAAAACTACCCCTGAAATTGAATCAAGTCCATTCGAGTCAAAAGTTAACGGGAGGTAACAGAAAGGATGAGTACCTTCCGTTTCTGGATAATCCGGTCACCCAATGACCAGATGGACATCGATCTACACACAGAAAGCCTGTGTGGACACGATAATACATTCGTTTCAAAGGTTTCCGTCCTGTACAGTATGATTTATGGATCACCCGGAGGATGTCCAAAATTCTGCTGTGGATCGTGTTAAACAATAGTTTGAGGATAACCACCTGCTATTCAACGTAAATAATCGTTAGGTTATGCGCATTTACCATCTAACGTATGCTGAGTATTACCGTGGCGAAACCAAACTAGCAACTTTAGCATATAGGTGAAACCTGGAAACTCTGCTGACAAATAACTGAAGTCCGCTTGCAGATTGTGCAACCACAGCCAAAAACGCACAAATTGCACTGTCCCACAGAAAGTATTTATGTAACACTCACAGGTGAAGCCTCCTCTACAACATTCAACTTCGTGAAGCACTATTATCAATTGTGGACATACTTATCAACCACTTGAAAAAAGGAAGAGAGCTAACTGGAAGTCTACAAAAGGGCCATTATAAAAACCAGTGTCCAGGAAAATCTCTTATCCAGAAGGTCTAGCGACATTAAGACAAGACTTAATGCACCCACAGATATCTCAGAGGGAAATTAATTCTGGTAATCATATGTTAACAGGCCTCTTTCTACTAAGAAATGGTGAAGGCTTAGAGGGTCTTACTATGTAGAAAAAACCTGTAATCAAGATCAAACTATACTGGAACGCATTGTCCAACCATGTGGTGGTAGCGGGTGTTCTGAACACCTTCCTCTCATATGTCATCAAAAGCACGTACTCACTCGAAGTATGCACCGGTTTCTGAAACTGATATGTCTACATACCAATCGCTTGCTTCGCGTTTTCTTCCTCTTGAATCAGATTACTTTTGTCAATTTTAATGTAGACTGTTCAACATACTTCATTTCTGAGCCAACAAAGAGACCGGAACATAAAATAGGACATTTTCCTATTTCTACAAAAACCCACGAATCTATGTTCTTCTGAGCATCAGTCAGAACCACTGGTGTGTCGTCATCTATGATAATGACGATGAATCTTTCCATCGGAGAGGTCGAAATAAACGTATTACGCAGTGTGAGAAATGGGAATGTATATCACCACAAAGATATACCAGTTAGCTTCCCGCATACACATACAGTGCGTAACAGGCAGCATCATATGCGTGGTTTAGACCATCACGTTCCTCCAGCACAGATATGGGCAGCAGCATTCATGACATACTGTGTGGGAAGACGCGTATATTACCAGGCTTTCACATGCGTTTACATAACTAGCCGGTTTGGAAAACAAATAGCGTGTTCAAGAACATTTCGGACTTGTATATTCGTACGTGATTGATTAAACTGTTGATTCAGTCACACGTTCTCTGCATAGACAGCTTGTAAACTCGTAACAAACTCACAGTAGTAATTGCAGCTATCTGTTGTGAGGATAAATGCCACTGACAACGAAGAGCAGGTCCGAGAATCGACAGAAGCAGCATTTCCATGGCGTCCGCTGCCTGAACAGGGTGAATGAAAACGAGATTGAAATAAATAACAGCACGGTTTTAGCTCGAGACATGGATGCTGCTGACATTGGGTTGTCTTCCCACTTGGCCATTTGGTAGCTTGCGAATATTACATAATTAATTAACTTCGTGTGAACCAATTACAGAAGCTTAGCTTAAAACTCAGCACATACATGGGAGAAACTACGGAAAGCATAAAGTAGTAGAACGGAAACCAACTGGTCATAAAAAATCAAATATGAAAATTATGGGCATCCGTTTAACTAGTTTTGTGAACGAAATATAAAAGAGCATCATGGTACTCAGGTTTACCAACAGATCTTCTGAGCGTAACGCACATTCTGGACACAATCTTATATAGCCCAAAAAGATGTCGTCATAGCGCCCATCAATTGGAAACTCCGCTCAGCTGTCATTCGCAGCCACTTCAAACATTTCGTACGAAACGACCCAAGAACCGAGTTCGCTGACGGAGTCACTGTCGCTACACGTCAACTCAAACCAGATTTACTGTTTTTGAACCGCGCGTCAAACCAACAGTGTAAACAGAACAGAAATTCAGTCAGTTAATTGAGTGGCCTGGCAGACCTAGACGAGTTGAGCATGTCACCAATCAGGCCCCCCTTAAATACGATTGCGTAAGCACCTCATCAGATGCAAGTAGCGTCATCTATACACCTTTGGATAACGGATCAAGATGGCGGGAGCGTGCAAAAGCAACTACGAGACTGACGATGTGACAGCAAAGGACACTTGGTCTGGGAGATTGTTTATGACGCGAAACCCATTACAAGATATGTGAAAACATAGAACGAACATTAACAAGATAGGCATGATCGATGTGTATCCGTATCCGTTGGGTAGCAGTGTATCGTCGTCTGGCTTGATGACATGTCCCACACAGTGCATACACACTTTTCCAATAGTCTTCCTGGCGTTGAGACCTGTCCTTTAGTTCCCACGCGAACGAGTAGTGTTATGCTACTCACAAACGAAGGTGCACATTATACAACAGATAAACATCTACTTAAATTTGCTGCGATCCAGACATAGAAACGCGCCTACACTAACAAGAAGAAACAATTTTAAATTTGAAACTGTAGTGTGCGCGGCTTCGTATATTCGTTTTATTGGCCCTGAATGCCACAGTAGATGTGTACGATGAGGTGTGGCGAAGTAAGCCAGGCCACAAAATGCGCAGTATTTCACTCCAGTCTATGTTCAAATTCGTAGCGGGAAACCAATCATCCTAAATTAACATGGTCAGTGATATACTTACGGTCCACGAATTCCAAGACGACAAATTACCTTCATCTCACTGAGGTAATTATGTCAGGTGGTTCAGAAAATTAACTGTGTTTCGTCCGCAATTCTTCCGCTATTTCACATTCTTCATAAACACCTAGCTCCAGGGCAATGTATAAGAGTTAGGCGCAAACATAGACGTTGATATGCAGAAAAAACTTGACTCAACAAACTGGTATCTAGGTAATGCGAATATATAATGCTGCTCAAGGATAACAGTATATCAGTCTAGTAATCACCCGTTCAAACCATCCACTGACATTGACATGTTCGTTGGGAGACTACAAGCTGTTTAAAACGTCAGCTGCACGAGATAATACCACCCTGGACGATGAGATGTCATAGTATAAAGCAATTAAAGGCTGTATTAAATTGAAAATCCCACTTGCGCAGTGGACCCACGAAATACTAGTCGATAGTGATGGTCTTCCAAATAAACCTCTGTACATTCGTAATTTGCAGTATGAATGAAATTACAACAAAAATGAACACCTGATGCTAGATAGATGTGGTTCTAAAACGGCTCGTGAATAACTGTTTAAATGAAAAACGAAAACGTTCGTCCGGAGGTCTCAAACAAACGTCAGTAGTGAGCCCACGTAAGGCAATTGATGACGCTTTCGTGTGTGAAGAAGCCCTTCGCTGAAATCTGTTTTTGTTGAATGGCATTGTGTTGGGAAACCTGAAAACTTGTTGATTAGTCTCCGCATAAAACAACAATAGAAAAACCGCAGATAGGACGGACTTGAGCTTATCACACTGCGTACCAACAAGATGAGCGCAATAGAAAGTACCAACACACCTAACCCGTTAAAAGAACAGCCCGAAGGCACTAGCTAAGTTTCCACCTATCTAAGTGGAGAGTAAAAATTCCGTAAATATCAAATGATCTGTGCTCGTGTGCAGCTTATCCTAAGGTTACATGAGGTTCGATCTAAAGGTCCGTAATTAACCAAGGAAAATGAAAAATCGCCTATCAACAGCGCTGACTACAAAACAGGTCTAACAGGGCGGAATGGGTATATATATATATATATATATATATATATATATATATATATTCTTTGAAGTGCACAAGTCATCAGATGGATCACTCAACTGATATTGACTGTAAAATTCACGCGCGGAGTAGTGTTATCTTTTATCCGGTAAACCAAAGCAGATTAACTCGGACTAAACATATCCAACAGACCACGATTAACGAATTAGCGTAAGAGATTAACCGAGGTAGAATCCAGCACACCAATTAGAGGCAGTTAATCAAGTGACATCCAGCGACCCAATAAAGCAAACGGTTGAATTTTGGCTGCACGGCACACACACCTACAGACCCACGAGTCATGTTCATCCAATTTTGGTCCGGCTGATGCTGGTCGTGCTCGTGGTGGACTGAACAATTGCTGACTTGAACAGAGAAGTCAGAAACAGTTTTTGGCACAATGTATCTCTTGAGCACATTTCAATGCATTTCATCAGGTACATACTGCCATCTGTGGGTTTATATAGCAAAGTTCAATGGGCATTGTGGAGTTAAACAACAAAATCAACAACAACACAAATGCACACATCCATACACATCCGTTACCAGGACAATCTCGTACTGACGGACAAGTCTTTCTGTATGCAGAGGGTTGGCTTCCACTTGCTAATTGCTACTGCCTCCGCGAACCGGAGAAGCCTTCGATTTTTTGTTG